>JANHFM010002759.1:106492-118886 GCA_032468115.1 Grayia smithii | reverse complement strand
CCAGGAACTGTGGAAGCTGTTGGGCCACCACGGACTCTACAACCTTCGCAATGAAGCGAAGGTTGGAGACTGGCCGGTAGTTGTTAAGTGAGTCTGGATCCAAGGCCGGCTTATGCATGGTGGGGCAGTATAATAATCCTTGCATTGCATGCCCATATTTGATCACAAAAGAGGTGGACAGGATCAGAGCTCATTAGTACTAGGATAGGAGATTATCAGATGAAAATTAGATTGGGAAATTGGAAACAAATAACCTGGAAGAAAGGAATCACTGACCACTTCTGTAATGTTGCCAAGAAAGTAACACAGACATACTAGACACAGGTCATAACTGCTAGGAGCAGTACCAGTAATAGATTTTACTTTAGTCCTTGGCAGATGAGATTTTAGTCAGGATGGTCTGGATAGCACACAAGTTTGCTATCACTATACAATTCTATTTGGTAATGTTTCATTATTTTTCAGTAATCTTGCTTTTAGGTGAGTATAAAACAGCAATAACAATAGCACTTAGACTTACTGCTTCACAGTGCTTTACAGCCCTCTCTAAGCAGTTTATAGAGTCAGCATATTGCCCCCAACAATCTGGGTCCCCATTTTACTGACCTCGGAAGGATGGAAAATTGAGTCAACCTTGAGCTGTTTAGCATCGAACTCCTGGAGTGAGCAGTGAGGTAGCCTGCACTACTGCATTCTAATCATTGCACTACCACAGATTACAGTGTAATCATTAATCTCAGATCCCTAGTCCAGGGGTCCCCAACCCCCCAGTCTGTGGACTAGCACCAGTCTGTGGCATCCCAGCAACTGCACCCAAACAAGCAAAGCCCCATCCACAGGATGCAGGCAACATGCAAAACCACGTTGTCGTTCCCCAGTCCACGGAAAAACCTTTCTCCCTGGAACCGGTCCCTGGTGCTCAAAAGGTTGGAGGCCACTGCCCTAGTTGACATTGGCTCAATTTTCCTGAGTTTCCCTTATTTGAGAGCCAGTCCAGGAAGTCACCAGGAATCAGTGCTGACTCAAAGGCACACACAGGTTTTATCCCTGGAGATGACTTTTAAGCTCTAACATTCCCTATGAACAGCTGAAGCACACTCGTGCATACGCAGTGAATATTTGCATTTATTCACTGCTTTACATAAACTGTGTCTGATAATCATGGAGAAAGGTAAACTACGTACTATTAATTCCAGTACTGTCTCTTGTAAATCCCACCAACTTCTCTTTTTTCTGAAACTTCACTGAGATTTGCATACGTTCATATTTATCTTCTCTCTTTATATATCATGGCTGACTCTTCATGAGCTCTGCACCGTATCCAATATTGGCAGTATTTACTGTCCAATCCCATGTTAATGAAGTAAGCCATACTCCTCTGTCATGCCTATGTTTTTAATACATCACGAGAGCAATGTTTAAGATGAAGATCCATGACTTTTATTTCCCTGCATCAGCTGTGATTTTAAGCTCCGATACTTTTGGCCAAGGTCAAACTGGATAGAAATACATTTTCCCATATGCTGCTAGACCTTGAAAGCATGACTAAATAGTTCCCACTTCACCACTGTAATTTGTAAAAAAAATACCTTGAAGGTATTCATAAAATACAGTTTAAGCTCATAATCTCTATGTTTATAGAACATAGATTTATAGGGCTGGAAAGGAACTTGGAGGTCTTCTGGTCCATTCCCCTGCTCAAGGCAGGATTTATACCTTGTGGCCTTTCAGAGACATTAAATTATTGCCCACAGCAGTTATGGGAATTAGAATTGAATTACACTTCCAACCAACTCTCATAATTACTGGGGGTAATAATTCAACAATTAATCCTTAAGACTGCCATCGTGATCCATGGGCTTGGCTTTGCACAAATAGACAAAAGCCTGCAAGAAAAGTATGGTTGACTTTTTTGTGATCAATTTGCATACGTGTAATTGTGATGGTGAACCTGTGGCACGCGTGCCAGAGGTGGAACACAGAGCCCTCTCTGTGGGCATGTGTGCCAGCCAGCTGATCTTTGTGGGCACCAGAGCACCAGAAAACGGTCTCAAAAACGGCCCAAAAACAGCCCATTTTCGAGCCATTTGTGGTCCATTTTTGGCCTTAGAAATGGTCTGAAAACAGGCCAAAAATGCCCCAAAACCAGGCATGCACATGCTGGCCAGCTGATCTTCAGGTTTCTGGTGCTCCGGCGTTCCCCTGAACACCAGCTGGCTGGCGTGCATGCATGTCCCGGAAACCCGAAGACCAGCTGGCTGGTATGTGCATGCACACTGGCCAGCTGGTCTTTGGGTTTCCGGTGCTCCAGTGTGCGTACATGCACACACATGCACACATTCCAATTTTGGTGCCAAAAAGGTTTGCCATCACTGCCCTAGATTATATATAGGAATTCCAAAGGTCAGCTTCTAGAAATGCTGATAGTTCAGCAGTAGGACACATGTTTTATATGCAAAAGGTCCTCTGGCCTCTTCAGCTAGCAGAATCATGAGGAAATCATGGGAAAGAGCTTTTTTGCTTGAAAATTTGAAGAGTTTTTGCTACTTGGAGTAAATTATATTACCTAGATCAGCATTTCTTAAACATGGGATGTGTGAACTTCAACTACCAGAATTCCTAGCAAGCAATGATAATTGACTATTTGATCATAGCCTCTATTGTAATAATGGAGAACTTGTTACCTGCTATAGACATGTTGAGCTCCATTAATCCCTGTCTATTCCAGGTAGAGAAATGTAAGCCAGCAGGAGATAGGAATGTAGGAAAGGCAACTTTCATTCCAGTAGAATTTGGAAAACAAATCAACTTATTTTAATTCTACAACTTTTTCCATATTTTTTATGATATGGAACAACTCTACTCCTTGATATCAGAGCTGCTATAATTAAATAACTTTCAGGGGATTATATTGTCCTTTGCATCATCATTTTTATAAATCAATGTAATATTGAATATAATTGAACTGAATAGTATACGAAACCAATAGTTCCATATATCCAGTGTTCACAGCTCATCTTCATCTCATGGGAGAATGATCAGTTTCATTATTCAATTAAGATCTTAGCTTTTTTAGTATTTTTAGTATTCCTTCATTAGAGTAGAATTTGCATTCTGCTGTCTTGTCAAGACTAATTTGACTGCAGCTCACACAATCCCAATGATACTGTGTGTGTGCTAGTATGTATAAATACTGGATACTTTTCATAATTTAAAAGACACATCAAAGGGTAAGAAAACAAATTTCTGAAATTGAATTAAGTATCACAATTTCACTATTCACTGCTTTTGGCTCAAACCACCATAAAGGAAAACTATGCTTTTCATATGGTGAGACAGCTATCTGTTGATCTTTACATTTTACGTAGTTTCCAGGATAACACATGCTTGTTTATTAAATGTACATGCCAACAAATCCATATGGAGTCATGGTGGCATATAATAAGAAATGAAACATCAGTAGCAACAATGTCCATAAAATATGGTCAACCATAAATATTAAAATAGCCAGTGGATGGATCACACCTCAAAACGAAAACCACTTGAGTCTTAGAATGTTATACGAATAGCAAATCCCCCCCCCCTTTTTTTAAATAGAGATTATTGGATTGAAGTTGTATTTTAAAACCACAGGGGAAGATGAAAATTTAACTCTTAAATTTTATACTGTGCCTTTAAAACTTTCTCTTGTTTTTATTTGTTCCTCTCCCACCACAGGTAGTCTTTCCATTAACCAAGGCACATCAAGCAATGGCACATTTACTACTGACTCTACGATAGCACAACAAGGGAAAGTGTTTTTCGGCTCCCTTGCTCCCAGCACTGTCGTGTACACCATCCCAAACACCACCCAGGCAGTTGAGCCGGTGAAACAGGAAGGACTGGAAACAAGCCTGGTGTTTTCTCAAGTCATGCCCCTTGGTCAAAATGCCCAACTTCATGCTAATCTACCATCAGACAACTTACCCAATGGAGTCCTCCAACCAGGAGGAGCCTCCTCCTTAGTTAATGTGACTATATCACATAACTTTTCCCTTGGACCACCGTCCCTTTTAAATGCAGAAGAACTCAACTCAGCCATTTCTGAAAGCCCACCAATGCAGCCCCCTACAACAAGTGGTCCGACTGTTGTTTCCATTAGTAATGCAAACTATGCAACACTTCAGAACTGCTCTCTCATCAACAGCCACGACCTGGTGTCCATTTCTCCAGTGGAGCCGGTGCTAACAGGGATCAGTGGGGTAACAAGCAGTGACATTGGATCCCACCCCTCTTTGCAAGGACATCCCCATTTCACTCGAGAACAGCGGCTGATCCTGCAGTCCATTCCCACTCTAAAGGAAAACTTTTTATCTGGGTCAGAAAGCAGATCAGGAAGCAGTTCGGTGATGCTGGATCCCAAAACCAAATACATTACTAGCAATATAGTCGATGCCATCTGTGAAGAACTGGGGACAGACAAGAAACAGCTGGCTAAACTCCAGACAGTACAGATGGAAGAAGATATGCAAGACTTGTAAAAAAAAAAAAGATTAATAATCTTGTATTTGCATTTCAATAGAAAAATCTCTTCCTTTGAAAACTAGAAGCACAGCAGTGGGGCAGTTTTTTTTCCCCCATAGGCATATAGAAAAATAAAAAATGCACAGTTGAAGAAGAACCCAGTTTACTAAAAGGAGGTCTTCACTAAGAATGCAAAGTTGCCATGCAATGTTTGCATGAATGCTCACTTTTGTTAAGCCTGATCAAAAGGAATTATACATGGCTGGAAGGGAAATGCCAGTCAAATATGAGATGGCTTGGCTTTCCCAAGTAACTTCTTTGGTCAGGGAGAGAAGCAAGGTAATTTCAGAATGTTTATTAACCAATAACTATTGGTTAGGAACAAGATTATCTTTCTAAAAAGACTGGAACTAAAAGAGAAAAGACATACTGGGTATTGTTGGGTTTTTTTTGTCTAGATTCAATTTTACTTATAGATGGTGGGCATTGAGAAAGTGGTATTTCAGTTTTCAACTTTAAAGGAGTACTTTAGGTAATACCTCACAAGCTACTGTTACTTTCTTTTGCGAGCACAATTTGCAAATACTCTCTTTGGTGTGTGTGTGTTCGTATGTGTGTGTGTTGTTAAAAGTTTTTCACCAGAATATCACTCTCTGCACTCTCAATTTTTATAGTTTTGGAAATGGTGCAAGTTTTCTTTGTCTTGTTTGAATCAGTAGGGGAGGGGAAAAAAAAACATTTTGCCACTTGAAATTATGCAACCCAGAATCCTTGGCTCTGCCACCTATGTAAATATTATTTTAATTGTGCTAATGAGAATTGTTTTTATTAGTAGGATGATTCTATTTATAATCATTGGTGTCCATTTTATCATTTTGAGATATGATGAGCAGTTTAATTTATTTTTTCTTTCTGTATTTTTGAACAGGAAATTATTTCTGCCTATTTTTAAAGATTTCTTTCCCCTTTAAAGCTTCATTAATTGATTTTCTTTCTTTCTTTTTGGTAACAATTTGGACTAGTCTTATATTTGACTATGAACAAATGCAGTTATAGGCTTTGGGACAAACACTTGTAAAAGTGTTACTTCTGTTTTAGTTTTAGATAATTTTACAAGGTTTGAGGATGGCTGCTGGTTGGTTTATTTTCTTAAATCCTATGTGCCTTTCTTCCTAGTGGCCTTAAATCCTTGTTCTAACCAGCACAACTGTTAAGCAATGAAAGAATCTGTCTAGAATAGTAGAATTCCTCTTTGCTGGTGGTTTTCAAACAGGTTAGTTATCCTCCAAGGATGATTTAATTGAATCCTGTACTGAAGGGAGGGTTGGACTATAGATGATCCACAAGGTTCCTTCCACCTCACATAGGAAAAGAGAAGTCTGTCTGGCAGCAATCAAAACAGTGGTCCTAATTCCTTTACATATGCAAGATCCCCTTGAAAACTCCATTGCTCTGATAAATAAAGGATGAGAGATTTCCATAATAGCAGATGTGAAATAAATACAGGAGACCTCTGGCAGATGGTATGTTGCTTATAAATATTCAAAGTATTTTCCCTTCCTCCTCCATATTCCATCCCCAACTTGTTGATTTGCAATGGTTTGGCAAAGAGAGCTTATGCCGTCATTCGTTCAGCCATTCTGCATGTTGGAATGTGCTTACAGGTCTACGAAAAGATGACTGCAATATACCAAACTCAAACATCTTGCTCCATCACTTTAAAGATAGTAACAATCCTTGAGAATCTTTTCTTTTGGAGAAATGGTTAAAAGAATCACAGATGTATGAAACATCAGAAGAAATTCTAAATCTTTCTGTATGGCTAGAAGTTAAATTTCAGATAAAACTACTGGTAATATTTTAAAGCAGGGGTCTCCAACCTTGGTAACTTTAAGACTCGAGGAATTCTGAGAGATGAAGTCCACAAGTCTTAAAGTTGCCAAGGTTGGAGACCCCTATTTTAAAGTATTGGATTTGGGTAAACATCAGTGATACAACTGAATGTAGGAATCTCCTCTAACAGAGTGTTTTTTGTTATTGTGATCATGCAGGAAAGCATTCTCCCAATCTTATTTCTAACTTGTCTCTTTTTGCAATATCCCAAAGATGAGGAAGAATGATCTGGTTAGGTTATCTCAAGAACCTCTGCAGAAGTAGAACATGTCAGCAGTTGCTGTCTGTGCTGCAATTGTTATTAGATCATTAAAGGGGAGCAGGGAAACACATATTTGGAACATTATTTGTAAACAACTGTGTGCTTGGGAAAAACAAGTCCTTTCCAAATCCACCATATAGCAAGAACCTGAAAGCTATTAGTTTTAAGTCAAGATCCTTCTTCCCTCTTGTTTGATTTAATGAGGTGAAAAAGATTGCCTGGATTATCAGTTAGTGCAATTCCCATCCATTGAAAAATCTTACCAAAGGCTGATCGAATGTGCATATAGTAGAAGGAAGCCTTTGATGTATGAATGAGAACCCACAATGTAGTCGTCTTCTTGAGATGTTCAATACAGACATCATACTTGCATCTCTCATGTTTACTGCTTTTCCTGCACATAGAAAAAAAATAAGATTCACAGCTAGTTTATGATTTGGCAGAGAAACTGCTTTCCTATCAATATCCGGTTTTCAAACACAAAATGGTGTAATCTACAAGAAGCTGTATCACAGGATTCTGCTGCACGTGTAAGTGCTCTGTTTAAGTTGCTGAAATGTAGAGGTCCATCTCAAATGAATAAAACAGCAGGTTAAGTGGTTGCACCCAAGATTGTCCTGACTCTGGAGAAAAGCATCTCTGGCTACTTTCATTTGAGAGAATAGCTGCAGAAAGGAGGGAGGGGTTATAATAGATATAATTGCTCCAATCAGTAGTATTCCTATTACCAGAGATATAATTGCTCCAATCAGTAGTATTCCTATTACCAGAGAAAGTCTAAGCCAAGTAGTTAATTGAACATCTGTTCTGAGAGGAGTAAGTTGTCCTTCTGTATGTGATCTAAATGCAATTTTATAATTTCAGTAAACTTGTAAGAACAGTATCAAAGTTGTTGTCCGGTTTGGTACTGTATTATACTATAAGTTTATTTTAAAGAGATCAGCATTATTTCTCTAGTTATATAGAAAACTGCTTAGTAGAATTGTGGAAGTTATATGCCTGTAATTCAGAAAGATTATCCCTTCCACTTTAGCAGCGCTTCCTACTCAGAAATCGGAACAGCTTCCCAAGATGTAAAGGAACCTATTTAAAGGAAAATCAAACTTGTGAATTGCTTATTCCCACAACCATTTTTGAAGTGGGAAAATGTATTAGGTAGCAGGCCCCTTCACTGTGCATAATGTTTTTATGTGTGTGAGGGAGATGGATATTTCATTTCAGAAATATGTATGCACCTTCCAATTGCCACGAATGCATCCTAGAAACTATGATAAAAAGAAAACCAAACAGGTTTAGAATTCCCAACTTGAAATAATTGTCTTGAAAAAAACAGAGGATCCAGTTCCAAGACCACTAAGGTCCTCTCCAAATGTGGCATTATCACCACATCTACCCACCTATGTGGTCACGTGATGCTGTCAATACTATTGGGCTGAAGAACTTCTGGTTGAGCAGTGGCACTGCAGATATACTTGCCTTGGGCCAGCTCTCTTCCTCTCCCACCTGAGGTTAAAAAGACATCAGCCACAGCATTGTTTCCCTGACTTTGTAACATGAGTGGGGAACAACTGTGCAATCACTCTTCAGGGTAATTGGTCACTTTTAAAAAATCAATTTATGAATACATACTTGTGAAGTTAGGAAACTAATCAAGGAGTATGTTTCTGCACTCCCCAATTACTTAGCTGAAGGGGATACAAGAGCTGTTCAACTGAGAAAAATTACAGGGCTCTATGAAATGGCTTATGATAGTTTGGATGGCTATGCAAAAAGGTTGTGTGGCAAATGATAAATGTCTTGGTTTCAGCCATGCACGCTACTTTATTCCAGGCTAAACACTAAATCATTTTGACTGCTTTTTATAGTTACAGCTGGATTTCTGTTTGTAACAATTGTGTATCCAAAAGTGAACATCCCTCATTTAAGCCAGTGGTTCCCAACCTTTTCTTCACTGTGGACCCCCTTTAAATACCTTTTGTGGCCACGAACCCCCAAGACCTGCTTTATATCATAACATTTCTTCAAACCTTTATGGAACACCCCCCCCGACAACATTGCAGCCCCCCCCCAGGGGTTCATGGATTACAGGTTGAGAATCAGTGATCTAAACAGTTAGAAAACCCATTCATTCGTTTTACATGTTGATGGGCGCATAAATCTATCTATACTATATAGAGAAAGTGGAAAGAATTGGGTGACATGACAAAAATTGAGCTTTGAATCATATTTTGTTCCAAATTTTCTCCAGTATAAGTTGACTTTTTTGACTACTAATTAATGTTGAGATATTTGCAATAATGCAATTTTAACTGGATTCCATTCATTAAAATCTAGATATTTTTTATTAGTGTATCATATTAAAATGTAATATTTTTAATTCCCATTCAAGCTACAATCCCATACAATGTCATGGTCATCAAAAATTACTTGGAAGTTGGAAGAACTTCCAACTCACACGGGCATAGCAAATCTTGGCTATTCATTAAAGCAGTCTTACTTCTTTTCCAGCCTTCCAGGTAAGGCTGAATAAAAGATGATACTCTTTAAGGAGTGAAAACTTATTGGGACACCTAAATAGTCACAATATTTTGTCAGGCTTGTATTGACAATAAAAACAGTTGAGTTACTTTATTGTGTAATTTATTTTCTCTGTTATATTTTGCCCAAACAAAAAAGAAAAATTGAAAAATGTTAGAATTCTGTCACAATGGCATTGGAAGGAGCCATTTGGCTCATCAATTCCAATCCTATGTTTAGTACAGAGACCCAGATTAAAATATGCCTAATGTCTATTCAGCTTCTGCTTTAACTAATCCTTCGTTGATAATGGGAATCAATATTTTTCCTACTATGAAAACGGAATGTAAGTTTAATATGTTCAGTAAATTGTTTGTTCCCTGATCTTCCTTAGTGCCTTTCTTTTAATCTGTTCCAGTTTATCTAAATTGTTTATAAAGTGTGGTGCCCAGAACTGAAGAACATTATTTAAGATGTAGCTTGACCAATGCAAAATAAAGAAAAACTGTCAGCTCTTAATTTGGAAACTTTCTTCTTTTGATTCAGCCTACAAGGGCCTTTTGTCTTCTTTGCAGTAATATCAGACAATTGTCTCATAGTGTTTCTTATCAATTGTAATTCCAAGGTTTTTCCCCACAAATAATATTGCCAATACTAGACATTTGAATTCTGCTTTGTCTTTGCTTCTGTTACATTTCATTCTTTGTTTACAGCCCATTTCTCTTACTTCTTCAGAATGTTTTGAAATTTAGGGCAGGTTTTTTTGGAGGATGTTAGCTTTTTTCTACAACCTACAGTTGTGTCATCTACAAATTTAACAAGCACCACCATCTCATCATCCAAGTCATTCATAAAACTATTGAACAGTTGTGGGCCCAGTGTGAAGCCTATGGAATCCTACTCAGCTCCCTTTAGTTTAATGTGGTTTGCTAGTGAAGAATGTTATCCTTTGATCATTATGTATATCTCATAGTAACTAGCCTTCAGTCAAAGGCTATTGTCCAACTAAATACAAGTAAACAAGAATCTGTTCGTGGGAGTAATAAAGCGGTCTTTCTTTCCTGTTATCAGGAATGCATGTTACTAGAGGTAGTGAAGGTTTTGAACTATGCCTGAGCTGCTTCTGCAGTTCATCACTCAGCAGTCATATCTTAAAAGGATAGATTGACATGTTTTCTAAATTTCTTGTAATATTTTAATTTAATTTTATACTTCTCAACTTAATCAAGAAAGAAAAGCATGTGAATATTTCAGTCAGCTTGAACCATATCAATTTGTTGCCCACAATTGTACGCCTGGAACAAAACTTATTTTGGTAAATCAATATTGTTTTGACTGTGCCTTATGACAAAAGAAGAAAATTACATGGAATGTAGACATTAGGAGGCAAGTGTGTGGCTGCACTGTTAAGGAAGGATGCATTGCATTTCTAGAGAGATTGTTGTGCTTTGCTCCCAAACCAAAGAGATTGGAAAATATGTATGTATGTTGTACTGAACAGAGCAGTGTGCCTCAACCTTTGCAACTTTAAGATGTGGCTAGGCATTGAAGAACACATATCTTCAAGTTGTCACAGTTGGGAAACATTGATGTAGAGGTTTGTGCCTGGAAAATTCTGTTTTTGTTTGTTTGTATTCTGAAATGTGAACTTATTTTTCTAAACAATATATACTGAATAAACTTTATATTTATAAATGGCTTGTGTTGCTATTTTCCATGATAAAACAGGACATCTACTTTCTCAAAGGAGCTCTCTGCAAAATCAACTCTTATACAACAGTTTCTTCTGAGAAAAATGAGCAAGAGAAATTGTTCACCAAAAATGTTTTTATTTGTCCACTGCAGAAGAACAATAGTATAAACTGGTGGGTATCAAAAATTATTAGATCATTTATTGCGGCATTATTGCAGAGTTCCAATCTATGCATATCTAAAAACAGGCAACTTCAAAAAAGAAATCAAAGATCTTGTAAGTTTGAAAACAGTTCATTTTCTCTGAGAAATATACAAAGTACTAATGTAATACAGAGCAATCTGACAGGAAAAGTTTCCAGCATTTTTTTTTTAAAATTAAAGAATCTCTATTTTTAAGAAATCATGGAACACTCTGGTCTGGATCACAGACTGAAAGCTGCCATTATCATTTAAGTTGAGTGATAAGTAAAATCTCACACAAATCTCCCATAACTACTAGTATTTCATTCTCTTGTGTGTCAAACACGAAGGGATTTGTTTTTGTTTTTTTACAGAATGGAACCATTGTGCACAACCTCATGGGTGATTTAGTTCAGCCTCTTCTTTTGCTGGGATTGACTAAATCATTCCTGACATACAGCTATCAAACTTCTGTTTGAAAGCCTCCAGATTCCTAGTGGGTCTATCATTGTTCTAGCCAATCTGTTTAACTGCTTTACAGCTTATTATGCCTCTTTAAACTCAGATTGATCTTTTAAAATTTAACTTGATCTCAGCTACCCTACTTCATCTTAGGTGGGATAATATATATTTCATGTTTCCAAGGTGGGTAAAATGAGGACCCAGATTGTTGGGGACAATAGGCTGACTCTAAACCACTTGGAGAGGGCTGTAAAGCACTGTAAAACGGTATGGTAGTCTAAGTGCTATTGCTATCTTAGGTAGGATAATATTATATATATACATGTATACATTATGGTTATAACTCCCCTTAGTCTTCATCTGCAAACAAAATGTGTCCAGCTTTAACTGTTTCTCAATGGAAAGTAACTTCCAGTCCTCTTATTCATGATAGTTCTCTGAATCTGTTCCAATTTCTCCATGTCTCTTTTAAATTGCAATCCCCAAAACTGGGTAGAGTATTCCTAGTGTCTAATCAGTGAAATACGTAATGGAATTAATACCTCCTGCAATCTGGAAGCAATCCTTTTGTGAATACGAAGCAAAGCTGGAGGAGCTGTTGTTACAAATTCATTATTTTAGGTAAAGGTAAAGGTTCCCCTCACACATATGTGCTAGTCGTTCCCGACTCTAGGGGGTGGGGCTCATCTCTATTTCAAAGCCAAAGAGCCAGTGCTGTCCGAAGACTCCTCCATGGTCATGTGGCTGCATGACTAAACGCCAAAGGCGCATGGAACGCTCTTACCTTCCCACCAAATGTGATCCCTATTTTTCTACTTGCATTTTTATGTGCTTTCAAACTGCTAGGTTGGCAGAAGCTGGGACAAGTAACGGGAGCTCACC
>JANHFM010002759.1:55146-69837 GCA_032468115.1 Grayia smithii | reverse complement strand
TTCCCAGTTCTCCAAACTGCTCAAAATTTCCACTACCGGTTCTCCAGAACCTGTCAGAACCTGCTGGATTTCACCCCGGCCTAAGCAGTCATCACTTCTGCTCCACTCCCAGTTCTTCTTTGCCAGTTGGTGTGTTCCTATCCCACAGCCAGCCACAAACTAGCTGCACACCTTTAACTCAAGTTTAAAAATGCAGCCAAGTGTGCTTGGTTTATGATTTTGTGTGCAGCAATGAGAAAATGATAGCAAAATTAATCCTGAGCAAATATATTGGTTCAATCCTCTCCTATATTTTCTAGAGGAGAAGCCAAAAGATACTGGATGGCTTTTCACAGCAACATGGGAGATTCACACTGACCAGATCCATAAATTAAGAATAAAGCTAAACCTCTAATCCAGTTTTTCAAACAAGTAAGTTGTAGCTCTGGGACTGAAGCCAAAGACTGCAACCCCAAACATTTCTGAAGGAAGATGGTTGGACAAAGCACATTTACCCGCATTCATAGAACAGGGGAGAACTAAAGGATGTTATATACAAAATATAAAAATGCTCAAACATTGTAGCTGGAAATAAATGCCCCTGGGAAATTTCTAGCTAAAGAGACGTGAGTCTGGGGTGGAAGTCTGAAACATGATAGTGGTTTTATTTTCCGGGTATGTTTGCTTGGGCCCCACTACAAAGGATCGACCACCCCATCTCCTTAAGGGGGGCAATTTCAAAACTAAGCACCACATTTGCTTGACTTTGCTGCAACTGATTCCCTCTGGCCATTGGCTTTACATTCTGCAGTGAATTTGAACAATTCTTTCTAAGAACTAGAAAGGCATTGGTCTGCAGTATTTGTTGGCACTTTTTCACTTATCTCACTCCTATTGTTCTTATCGCTGGTTCTCCTGACATGGATTAACTTTATTTGGATGGGCTTTAATTGTTTGGTTTACTCTCCCAGGCAAGTTAACTTCCTCCAGCCTATAATTGCTTCTTAAACCAGTCATCTAAAAGAAAAGCTGAGAGAACCCACAGTACTAGGTGGAAATGCAAGGAAAAAGAAAGAATTATAATTCAGAATTGTTTAATCCCCCTCAGAGTAGAAGCTGAAGCCTCATAAAAGTTCAACTCTAGCTATGTCTACTCAGAAGAAACGTGTATTGAGTTCAATATGAGTTGGTTCCAGGGAATACAGAGTTATATCACAGGCTTCTTATATTGCTTTTGCATGTTAGGTGTTAGTTTACCCAGACAGGCTAGCAGATTTTGGTTGAATCCAAGAGCACAGCAATTGGATGACAGGTGATCAGGTAATCCTGGGGCTTGACTGTGAAGTAAAAAAAACAACAACAACTATTGGGCCAGTGGGAAAATATTTCCCTATATGAGGGCTAAAAAACAATCACAGTTGTGTGAAAGAGTTGCATTCAAAACAGTGTTTCTTTTTTCTGCCACCTTTTCACCAGGAGTGTGCATAATCTTGATTCCTAATTTCATCTTTTTCATCTGCCTATAGAGAGTGAAGGAAAATGACCTTAATGAAAATATACAAGAACCATCAGCTCCTACAAAAGGGGGCTGAAACATTTTTGAAGTCAAAAACAATGAAATAATGTTTGGAAGCAGCTTCTGATTCACTGGAGTATAGGAAGGAGGAGGAGTCGGACACAACACAATCAGATTCTGTTATTACAGCCAATCTCAGTAAAAATAGTTTTCATTTCCTGGTCTGATTTACCTAGTGAAGCTGATATCACAAACAATATCTGACTAATTATCCCTGCTTAAGCATCTCACAACTATGTCATCTAGCCATAGTTAATAAACCCAAGGCTGAGTTCACACAACAGGGTATGTCAAAACCAAAGAAGGGTAGTAGTGAAGCCAGTTGGTGACTGACTCCATGCTTCCTGAACTTAAGAATTTGACCTGGGTCTGGATTCTTGTTAAATTCCTCCTGCTTGCTCTGCCCATTAACATTGCTGTGACCTGGAAGTCCAAAGTGTTATTCAGAGGGGCCAATCCTCCAACTTCTATGGATTCACTTTCCCAGATAAACCTGGGAAAGCTGCAACTTTATTGGGAGGGCATACCCTAAAAAAGTACCTGATGATGAGGCTTCTTCCCAGGCCTAAGGAACAAATTGGATCTGGCTAGGAGAAGGCAGGCAGCACCATGATCTGAGCAACCTTCTGTTCCCTGATACCTATCTGCTGGAGAACAACTCAAGGACTTTAATTCTGGAGCCACCTCTGTGGACCTGCTTGTGTTACTGCCAGAGCAACCAGCACCTCGACCCTTTCAAGGCCCACCAATTTGCATCCAAAGGACTCTGGGAGCAATGCTCCACACACCCCTTGGCTTAGTGCTAGCCACAGAGGCCATATTTAAAGATTGGAATCAAAGATTTCAATCCATCAGTCCTTTGGTTCTGATGATTATTCATTTTACGATTAGGAAAATCTCCACCTCCAATCCTCTGAGGACAAAGTTATGAAGCTCTTTTAATTATTCAGTGCATACCATAAGCTATTCATCTGAGGCATCATTTATTCATTCACAACATTAAGGTAATTAAATATGAGCTCACCGGGAACGAGTGAATCTTGAAAAGGAGAAGGAGGCCAGTTGGTTGGCTGGAGGTTGAGATGGAAGGGTAGCCAGCGAAGTGATGGGCCGAGGAAAGGAGGGGGAAGAGAGGAGGGGTTGGTGAGCTGGCTTGGCTGACGGTGGGTGTTGGCTTCTTCTCCTTCTTCTTCTTTTAAAGTCTGCAATAATTGATTTGCACAGAATTTCGTTCCCCTTAGCTGACACTTGAGAAGCGGCTCATCTTGCAAGCTCCTGACGTGTCTCCCTTCTGGGGGCAGATGAGGGGGGGGGGGAGAGAAAAAAAAAAACACCACCAAAAACCTCGAGCTGCTCGCTTTCCTTCTCCCCGGCAGTCAATCAGTCGCTCGGCTCCAACCAGAGCGTCCGCGCCTCAGAGCGCCGAGCGAGCCCAGCTCCGCCGCAAAAACTCCCTTCAGCGCCAGGCTGAGGCCAGACTGCCTCGGGGCGGCCACCTCCGCGCCCGCTCGCTCGCTGCCTCCCGCTGCCGCTCGCTTGGACTGGGCGCGCGCTCCGATAGGCGCTGGAAGCGTCCAATCAGAAGAGCCCGGACACCGAGGCGGCTTTAAGCCTTGGCTGCAGGAGGACCTCAAGCAAAACTTTCCCCTCAGCAGGAACTGGCCGAGAGCATCCATTTCCTCGCCGCCGCCGCCCTCTGCCGCGCGGGACTCACGCTCCTTCTGCTGGGTCCCAGCCGGCTGATTGGAGGGGGGCTGATTGCCTCTTCTTTCGGGGCGCTCGGACGCGGCTCTCGCTCCCGCCGGCCTTGGATAAGCAGCCGGGGAGGAGGGGGGGGCGGACTACGACGAAGACGGCGCCGCGACTTTCCTCCGGCTCTTCTTCGGGAAACTCTCTCCCCCCAGCCCCCGCCCGGCGCTTCCTTCGGCCAGCTAAGCCCGCGGCACTTGGGCTGAGGGGTGGCGGCGGCCGCGGCTGCGGCGCAAGAGCAGCAGCAGCAGCAGCCGGAGCAGCAGCAGCAGCCGGAGCAGCTCGGAGCCGGAGCCGGAGCCATGTCGATGCTGCCGTCCTTCGGCTTCACGCAGGAGCAAGTGGCGTGCGTCTGCGAAGTCTTGCAGCAGGGCGGCAACCTGGAGCGGCTGGGCAGGTTCCTCTGGTCGCTGCCCGCCTGCGACCACTTGCACAAGAACGAGAGCGTCCTGAAAGCCAAGGCGGTGGTGGCCTTTCACCGGGGGAACTTCCGCGAGCTCTACAAGATCCTGGAGAGCCACCAGTTCTCTCCGCACAACCACCCCAAACTCCAGCAGCTCTGGCTCAAGGCGCACTACGTGGAGGCCGAGAAGCTGCGGGGTCGGCCGCTGGGTGCCGTCGGCAAGTACCGCGTGCGGCGGAAATTCCCTTTGCCCAGGACCATCTGGGACGGGGAGGAGACCAGCTACTGCTTCAAGGAGAAGTCCCGGGGCGTCCTGCGGGAGTGGTACGCGCACAACCCTTACCCGTCGCCCCGGGAGAAGAGGGAGTTGGCTGAAGCTACGGGCCTCACCACCACCCAGGTTAGCAACTGGTTTAAAAACCGGAGGCAGCGCGACCGAGCGGCAGAGGCGAAAGAGAGGTGGGTCCTGCTTGTGCTTCGGGCTCTTTTGGGGGACAAAGGTCTCGGCGGCCCCCAAGAGCAGCAGCTCTCTCGGGGAAAGGGGCTTTGGGGCAGGTTCCACTCAACTCCCGGGTGGGGGGGGGGGAAAGGCTTCTTTCACGCGAAGAACCTTAAGCTCCTCGGCCGAGGTAGAGAAAAGGGGCAAGGATTACCCCGTTACCCGAAGGTGGAGCTGTAACAATCATACTATGAGGTGCTGATGATCTGGACTGGCGTGGCGTCTCATGGCCGCAGGGCTAACTGTAGCATGTTTGGCTCGCTCGAGGCATTGGGTTGTATGAACCCAATCCTTGCGCTCATCTGGAGGGCGGGGGGGGGGAGGAGGGGGTGCGCTGTACGAAACTAAGCAACTGAGCAGAATTAAGTAGGCCCTGCTCCGGTTGATCCTGGTCAGCGCCTTGAGCCACGCCAACTGGAAGGACCGAGCCTTCTCTAAAGTTTCTGTTGTTCTTCCCCCTTGGTTGGTTGGTTTGCTAAGCAACGATTTCACCGCGCCCTCCTTGCACCATTAGCTTCCAAAGGATTAGGCCACGATCCTGCACGTTACACTTCCTCGGGCGCAAGTGTCCCGTGAAGGCACTTTAGTTTAATAGCTGTGCCTGTAAGGAGGCAGATCAATTGCGTAGTTAACCCTCGTGCCTTTAAAACCAGCGGGCCCTCAGCTTTAATCGGATGGAACCACTAGAGCTCCATCTGGTGCTCTCCAGATGTGTGGAACTGTAACTTCCAAAACCCTCAGCTGGCCGGGAATGATGGGAATCATAATCCAATAAGTAGGGGCATGTCTTTGTTTCTAAATAGGAGCAGCACTAAAGATGTGTCAGTTAATAGTATTTGCATTGTACCTCCATCGCCACCATCCCTGCCTTGCCTGGAGACGCTAAAGAGAAGTATTATGTCTTTTGAAATCCGCTGGAATTGATGTATTCGGGAATGGACGCTCAGACTTCCATGCAGAAAGAAAAGAGGAATGACACCCACCCACCATCTCATAATAGAATATAAACCTTTCCTTAAGGTTCATCAGTGCTTCCCCTCTCCCCCAGGTACTGCTCCAACATAGAGCTAGAACAGAAGAGTGTTGTTAGACTTGTCCTGGGAGGATCCAGCCAAACAAAGCAGCCCCCTCTTCATGTTCTCTGTGGCTCCCATAGTCTTCACATCCCCCAGTCCCCAGCATTAGTCCACTAGTGATTCCTTCCCATTCACTTCCCTAATCTTTTGGTTCTTGCCACCTGCTGCCCATTGCTTCCCAACTCCACCTATTCTGCTGCGAATATACCGAATGCCTGCCTCCTAGTCTTGAATGGAAATCTTCCCTTGGCAGCCAGAAATAATGGCCTCAAGTAGGATTCCTGTCTTTATAGCCGTGGGTGTTTTTACTACCTCTCCAGCCTGTCCTGTTGTGCTCCAGTACTACATGATTTGAAAGTCAAATGTAAAAACCAGAAAGCGAGTGTGCAAGCTAACATTTCCCTGATGGCGATGGTGGTAGTTTTGATGAGAACCATCAACAAGCAGAAAGAAAAGATGGGGCTCTCTCTCAACTGCATGTCCAGTTTAGATTTTGTGATTTTAAAACTCAGCAAAGAAGGGATGTTCACCTCCCCCTCTGCACTGCAGCCTCCCGAGGAAGGGTGCCTTAGAAGAAAGGCCATAAGATTTGAAGGGGCTGCTTTGTGTTTCTGGCTTTTTAAGGCAGCTAAAGGTTAGGTTGGGGAGGTCATCATCTCCAGAAAAGGCCCAGAGGCTTTTCTGGGGATACTTCCAGCCTGCACTCCTAAGCCTGCTTTTGCGTCACTCCTAGAACTCGGAGGGACTCGGCTGACCTCCCTTTGGGCCAGAGCCTCCTCAGCCTCCTGTCACCTGGAAGACAGGAGTGGGGACTGGTCGCCAGTGGTCACTGTTTAGGGTGTTGAGAAAAAGAAGCTAGTCGGGAAGAGCAGCGGGAAGCCAGCTCTCTTCTCCTTATCCATCAGACCCAGCCAGAGCTACACACACCCCACACCCCCCCCCAGTTAAATGGAAGTGCTTAACTTTAAGATGGTTTACATGTGTTTAGGATTAGGGTGTCAGTCGCACTGATGGGTCCCAGGCCTTCCCCACCCAAGATTTCTTCCAAGATCTCTTTGCCAAATTCAGGGACCTCTATTTCCAGATTTTACCCCTCTGAGGCTGGGCCCACAGTTTTGTTCAATATGATACCAACTGGCCCAGGGAGGGAGGAACAAGTGTGTGTGTGGAAAGGTAGGTGAGTGGTGGATAGGTAGAGGGACACACACACCTTTTATCAACTTGATGTTGTCCAGATGTGTTTGGGCTACTGCTCCTGGGTTCCCAGGCAGCCCTACCTGGGAATTCTGGAGATTGTAGTCCCTGCACATCTGGCCAAGACCAGGTTGAAGAATACCACAGCACCAATTGCTACAGGAACAATGGCAAGGGTGGGGGAAGGGAGGCGCAGTGCCCCCAAGATGCAGGACTGGCAGGACTGTTCACCTCCTTCCGTTAGAGGTTTCAAGTTGCTGAAATTGCCAAGTGCAGCCTGGAAACGAAAACCGAGAACCAGGGGATCTGGCCTTATACCACCAGGTTCAGCCATAAAAGTTACTGCAGACAGCGGTAACGGCGGCCGGCTGCAGCCCGGAATACAGGAAAGGACTTTAGGTTGTCTCGCTCTTTCAGATCTTTTTATCTCCGAATATCTGAGGACTGGATCGTTTGAGGGAAACAGTCTCACGCCCTTCTCCTGATCTGGAAAGTAGCCCCCTCTCTCCCCCCACCCCCGGCTTTCTCTACAACGGTGAACGCGGATTCCAGAAAGGCGATTTCCCGAGGGAAGGCTCCCGAGGGCTTCAGAGGCTCTATAACGCTACACGCCTTATATTTCGGAATCGTTGCAGAAGCCTCTTCCTTTCTACAGTACATACTACTCGTCTGAAGAGGGAATTCAGATCGTCGATATAGTTCGGGTACAGCTGGAAAGCTTTGGGCCAAAACAAAGTAGAGGCGAGGTTCTTGAGCAGGAAAATACAAAACCTTTAGAAGCGGAGAGGAAAGGCGGCAGAATGTTGGGCTCGAGATCCTCCCGTGTGCGCACCGTGGTGAAAAGTTTCCGCGAACTCACAATACCGCCAGAGACAATTTTATACGTAAATTCTAGCAGTTAATTCTAGAGTTAATACAGCGACGTCTGCTACTCCAGTTTCCCTGTTTGGAAACATCGAGTTGCAGAGATGAGCTACTTTTCACCAAGAACGTACGTTTTATTCATTGATAAAAGATGTTTTCACAGGCTCTGATGCACACACTCATCCCACACGTTGCTAGGCTTCTACGAACGGGGGAGGTAGGAAACGGAATCGTAGAAACGAGAGATTCCATCATCTGACAGCCTCTTCAGACGTGCTGTCAAGTTCAGTCTATTTTAAACCTAGATAAACAGTGTTAGCTTTTCGGAACCCGCCCCCCTCCTCGAAACCGGATAAATGCGTTATTTGAGATAACGGCCTTAAAATTAGCTTTTTTTTTTTTTTTTAAATCCCATAATTAAAAATTGTTGCATTTCTCTCGAGCTCTCAGCTCTGTAGAGACTGTAGTTTTGCTTTGTTCTGGACAATTTAACATCTAAAGGCGAAGCTGCTCGTTGCTAATGCCAGCCCCATTCGGGCTGCGACAGCTCAGTGCAACCCTCTAAACGGGCAAGCCAAACGGTGAAGTCCAAAAGATGGTGTGGGAGGGGGAGTCAATTTCTCTGCAGAAGACCCGGGGGAAAGGCTTGTTTTCTTTGTTCGTTTGCCCTCTTTTATTCCTCCGAGAAGCTTCTGGTTCCCGCTGGAGCCGTGGACACGATCTAGCCTCCCCACTCAAGCGCCTTTTAGACGATCGCGCTTTGAGAGCAAGATCGCTGGGCTCCCGCACCACTTTGCAAGATTCGGATCCTTCTGGGGATGTTGCACTCGATGCGGCGCAAAAAAATGGCAGCGCAGCCTTGGGGATGAATGGAGGCAAAGGCGGAGCGGGACCTTAGGCCGTCTTATCTCCATCCAAGAGGCGGATTCTACTGCCTTGAAAAGCCAAGTCTAGCCCTCAACTTCTGCGCTTCTTTCTTAAAATAACTCACACCTGCAAGGGTGACATTGGCCGACTGGGAAGCTACGCCGTGCAGAATGTGCCTCCAAAGGGAGAAGAATTGAGAGCCGCGGATGACGCCTCTGAGATTCGTTCCCTGCCGTTTCAATCCCTCTTTTGGGGAGCTCGGTTTCACCGGACGCGCGACATCCCCCAGGTACAGAGTTTGGCAGCCCGTCTTCAGCCTGGGAAGGGAGGACCACCAAATTATCTGCTTTCAAACCGAGCAACCGCCAGCCTTCCATCCCATTGCCCAAGAGACCCTCCCGCAGCTTGGGCGATTCCACCAGATTTCCAAATACGCTCACGCGGCAGATCTTCGCCTGGATTCAAAAGTCGTTAAAGTAGGGTGTGTGTGGTGTGTGATCCACATCTGCCGGGAAATCAGGGGGTCTCTCCCGGCGGAGTTTTAGGAGTAACCTGAAGAATGCAATGGGACTGCCTTCCAGCTAAACGCTCTTGAGCGAGAAGAGATGGTATAAACTATAAACCCTATTGCGACCTGGATTATAAAGGACGATTTCCCTCCCCCCACCCTTCACCGCAATTAACTTTCCCAAAGTTGTAAGATCAAGTTTTCAGGGCCCCTGACACCACCCCTGCCGTTTGGAGGGCGCCGACTTCAGCTCCCCAAGTGCTTCCTCCCCCCGCCCCGCCAAGATATGTGTTAAAGTGGCACCCGAAGGCATAATTAGATCTCGGATCTAAGCTCATTCAGATGCCCGAATCCGTTTAGTTCAGGCAATGAGACTTTCTTCTGCTTGGTCGGCTTGCAAAAGAAAGAAAGAAAGAAAGAGGGAGAGGTTTCCATCCCTAGATTTAGTTTTCGGGATGGAGAAACGTTGCCCTTCGGAGATGCTTTCCTTGGAAGTAACTTCTTAACCTGGAATAGGGATTTTTTTCCCCCTAAGAAAACTTTAGGGGACTCAAAATATAATGGGAGGCATGACTCTAAACTTTCTTTCCTAGCATTCTATTAAAAAAAAAAGTTAATGGCATTTTTATTTTTAAAAATGATATTTTTGTAAGTTAAAATTATTATATAACAGAACACAGTACCTGGGTTACACCATCATAAAAGTCTTCTTAATCGAGGAATTTGCTACTTATGTCTCATAGTGATTTCAACTCTGTGATCAATTATCTAGAAATAAGATATCAGCAGGACTTATTTCTAGGCCCACCCCACAATGCCATAGGTGAATTTTCAATTTTATTTTTTGAAATATGATTATTTCCTAGGTTGGTTTCATATATTTCTGTATTTCAAAAACATTTTCTTTGCCTCCCTTTTTTTTCCTTTTGCTTCGCTTGCCCTGTTTTTTTAATCCAACTGCAACTAATTTTGAAGCAATTCCTGTTCCCTCAGTAGGACTCCCTTCCAAGGCAGCTGCTTTTAGGATCTCAGCAAGCGACTCAAGGCTTTAGCAACTTTGGCTTGGTGTTCAAGACAAGTTTTGCATTTTCATCTTGCAAACTGAAGCCATTTCCTCTTCCCATCCCCAAGATAATGAAATAATTGATGTAATCATACTAATTAAACACTAATTAGTGCCAATAGCAACATGGCAATTAGATTAATTAAATGACAAATTCTGTCATTAAAATTCTCCAATTTCAGGAAGACTCATTTCCCAATAGAAGAATTAAAAGAGAGACCTGGGATTTTAGGGACATTTTCAAAAGATATACCGTAGGCTCATATTAATTTTCTAAACACATTCGTGCCGTATTCTTGTGTGACAGCAAGTCCCACTGAATGCAATATAACTTTATTTGATGTGAATCACAGAAGGAACTGCTCAATTCCTGACAGTTAGAACAATTAATGAGTGGAACAGTTTGCCCCCAGGAAGTTGTGGGTGCTCCAACACTGGAACTTTTTAAGAAGAGACTGGACAACCATTTGTCTGAAAGGTTTCCTGCTTGAGCAGGGAGTTGGACTAGAAGATCTCCAAGGTCCCCTCCAACTCTGTTATTCCGTTATAGGTACTACAAGAATTCTAGGTATCTTTCTTTGCAAGTAAGCAGGGTGGGGGAGAGTGCGGAGAGAAGTGTCTTGGAGGAAATAAAAATGTATTGTGATGCCTAATGTCATCCTATTTAAAGTTGGTTGGTATATTTTTGAGGAAAGAGACTTTTTAAAAGTGTAGGAAGAAAGTTGCATCCAAAGGGGACTGAAATTTCACAGGGATCGAAGAATTACATTTACATTAGTGGATTTTTTTTTCTTGTTCTATGGACAAGGTGCCAATATGCATTTAGACCAGTCTTCCCTAATCTGTGACCCTCCAGATGTGTTGGGATCTTGCCAGGAATTCTGGGATGTGTAGCACCCAACTATCTCTAGAGAGGTTGGGAAAGGCTTTTCTAGGATTACTATTCCTCCTTCCCTCTCCATTTTGTAACCAGTTTGGCAAATGACTAATTTCTCCTTTCTCCCCTCCCTTCCCAGAGAAAACACTGAAAACAACAATACATCTACCAACAAACAGAACCAGCTGTCTCCTCTGGATGGGGCCAAGCCACTCATCTCCAGTTCCGAAGAGGAGTTTTCGCCTCCCCAAAGTCCGGATCAGAACTCCATTCTCCTGCTCCAGGGCAACCTGAGCCATGCCAGGAACTCCAGCTATTCCTTGACCGGCTTAACTGCCTCACAACCAGCCCACAGCCTCCAGCCTCACCAACATCAGCTGCAGGAATCTCTCCTAGGCCCTCTCACTTCCAGCTTGGTGGACCTGGGCTCATGAGTTTGTCCCCCCACGGAAGGTGGGGCTTGTAAATAAGGGAACTGTGTCATACATTTTTTTTCTCCCCCCTCCCCACAACCCTCCTTTTGTTTTTGTTTTTTTTTTCAGAATGTTCCTGGTGATTTTTAAAATGCCTTTTAAAAATCGCTTCTAAATCATCCCGGTTTCCATTTCTCTTTATGCAACACCTCTCTCGCGAAACCATCTTATGGGTAGCCAAACAAAGAGAGAACATCCACCCTCCAATGCATTTGTGGGGCAACCCTGGTGTCATCCCTCCATTGCATCCTTTTCCATTTACTTAATCTTTCCTGAGTTGGAACGACAGGTTGTTGCATTTTATTTAAAAGGACGGAGAGCCTCAGCAAGCCAGGTTAAGCACTTAGATGCCCTCGGTTTCAAAGAGAGATATAAGCACTGTGGATTTTAACTTGGACCGTGCCCTTTCTTTTGTTTTGTTTCTGTAGAGGAGGAAAAGAAGACAAATATTTTATAGCAGAATCCTAAGCATCCTTACTCAAAAATAAGGCCCATTAAAGTAAGTGAAGCTGACAAAGCAAATCCAAAGCATGCTTACTTGGAGGTTTGCTAAGTGGAGCTTGTAAGGCAGCTCATATAGGAAGGAGCCCTTACTTTCCACTAAGGACTTAGTGATATATTTTAGTAGGTGGTGGTGGGTAGTTATCTTGGCTTGAATTTTGGGGGAATAAAGAGAGGGTATAAAGTACCAAAAATTAATTCTAAGAGAAATTTGGAGAGGGCAAATTAAGTTTACATTTTTTTTTCTTTTTGGTCAGGTTTAGATTTCTAAAAAGATTTTGAAGTAGCTTTTAAAAAAAACAGGAAAAATGATGCAGTATTAGCTGAAGAATGTTAAGTGCCTATGTCTTAATGCAGAGGTGTGAGCCCTTTGTTAGATTAAAATTTTATGAGAGTAATTTCATGTCAGTGATTTTTCTGTTTACGGTGAATTTTGGAAATGAATCTGTGTGATTTTTTTTTATAATAGCAACAACAAAAGTTGTTCCACTTACCTGGACATCTTTCATAATCCAGACTCTTTTTCTAGGTTTTATTTCTGTCTGTCTCTCTTCGTCCTTTTCCCATATAGTTTGGCTTGAGAAATCAACTGGCAATTTGATTACCACTAGTAGCATGTGCTTTCATTTCCAGGTTTCTTGTACCCACAGAAATCTAAATTAAACTTGATAAGACTGATAATGACTCTTATTTATATATTATA
The DNA here is from genome assembly GCA_032468115.1 of Grayia smithii. Taxonomy (NCBI): domain Eukaryota; kingdom Metazoa; phylum Chordata; class Lepidosauria; order Squamata; family Grayiidae; genus Grayia; species Grayia smithii. The sequence goes on along the minus strand of JANHFM010002759.1, from coordinate 57,505 downwards.
ACTTTATAACTGGATAATAGTCGATGTGTTTTCCCCGCCCCCTCCTACTACTCTTTCGATGCCTAAAAGTCATTCAAGTTGGGGGATAAATTTATTTACTCCAAAGGAATTTCCCCATCTTTCAATGAATGCCTTGTACAGGAGTATTTGGAGATAAGACCTCCTTAAGTCAGAGGTGTCAAACTCGATTTCATTGAGGGCGGCATCAGGGTTGTGTTTGACCTGGGGGGGGGCAGGGTGTGTGTGGCCATGGTGGACGTGGCCAGCTCAACATCACTCATGTCAGGGGTGCCTGTGGCGGCCCAAGCGCTCTGCCAGAGAAAATGGTCTCCCAAGCTCCGTTTTTGGCTGCCAGGGGCTTCTGCAACCCTCTGCCAGTGAAAACAGAGCTTGGGAGTTGGGAGGGTCACGTGGGGCCTTGAGTTTGACACCCCTGTCCTAAGTAGTCAGTCTCTTTTCCAAGCAAAAAAGTCCAGGATATTTTTGAGAACTTCTTTCTTTTTCTTCCTCACTTAAGACAAATTAACCTTTATTCAGAGAGAATAAACATCCCCCCCCTCTTTTGGAGGGTGGGCAGGTAGAGCTTACAAAACATGCAAGTTTTTGAATTTCCTGTTTATTTGGCAGTATACTTTAAAAGGTGCAGCAGAGGAAATGAGGTTGCTGTTTCGTCCATATCTGTGGCAGGTTACAGTCTTAGCTGCACCTGGAATTCATGGTGATTTCTTCTGTTTGTTTATCCTGTTTTGAAATAGTCTTGTTTGATGAAGAGGATTCTGAAATATGAGCACCATTTTGTAAACCTCCAGTTGGCCTAATAAGGGTGCTGACTTAATATGGAATTCATATATATAGCAACTGGAATAATATGCGCATTGACATTTTTCCTGGTCTTAGTGGGGGAAAATTAGAATATTTTATTTGGACAAGCAGAAGCTCTCATTGTGCGTGCAAAAGCAATTGGCCATTTAGCAGGAGGGCAGTTCAGATACTGCATAACAAGCCCCCCCCCCCCAACTCGGTCCTTATGCACATTTAAGTCAACAAACTAAGGCACTGAACAGACCCATTCTCACACTCTGCTAAGTTATGTGTTTGCTTCGGATAATACTCTGTACTTCAAATGTAACTACAATTTGGTATTGTGGGAATTCACTTAGTAGTGATTTATCTTCTAAACCTTGGTTTAGCATGTTGATACATTCTTCCTAGTAAGCACACACTAGAGGAACAAATCTTTTTTTTTTATTGAATGAAAATAAAGATTAAGGGTGGGCTGTAGCTTTATAGTTCCCTTGTCCTGAGATTTCCTTGGCTGACTAAGGTAAGTCAGGCTCCTGGGTAGAACTCCTCACCTGGATGGAGGGAGGGGCTTTTCTTTTGCCCAGATCGGGTGTCGGCAACCTGTGGCTCCGGAGCCACATGCAGCTCTTTCGTCCCCCTGCTATGGCTCCCTATCGGCCTAACTCAAGAGAGAGAGAGGGAGAGAGAGACAGAGAGAGAGAGAGAGAGAGAGAGAGAGAGAGAAACAGATACTTGTTTCCCACGGAAAACACAAGGAGCCACAAAACCTGGGTAAGTGTGGCTGGGTTCTGTGTGTCATGTGACTGGGTGGGAGTAAGTGATGTCGAGTTGGCCATGCTTACCCAGGTTTCGTAGTTCCTGGTAATTTCTTTTCTGTGGGAAATGGGTCCAAATGGCTCTTTGACTAACCTTGTTTAAGGTTGCAGACCCCTGATCCTCAGAAAGGCCTTGTTTCCTCTTCCCCACCAGACAGCCCTGCCAGGACTGCTCCCAACAGAGCAGGGAGGCTCCCTGGATGAAACTCAGTGTGCTTAGTTTGTTTTTGGCTGCTTCATATGTGCAACCCAGCTACTAGGGTACCTAGAGCAGAGCATGATGGCTTGAACAACAAACTGGTTTTAAAATGGTGGCTTAGCATCTTGCCTAGAACATATGGAGCATCTGTAGGGGAGCCTTTGCCCTTTCACTTGGAGACACATTTCTCATTTGAGCCCTTCACATTTCTCCCCGCAAGCAAATTAGAGGAACTGAGACTCCAACTATGCCCTCTTCAAATTGCAAGCTGAACGCTTCAGCCAGAGGAGGAGCTCCATATCTGACAGGGCCTGATAGGCTCTTCTTCCAAAAGGGGTTGCTGGAGAGCTTGAGACCTAAGGTAGCTGCATCCAGGCCCAGGGATAGCCCTCTGGGGCTCCATCTCTTGTGGGGCAGCACTCAAGTGCGGAGAGCCGAGGTGAGGTGGCGCAGTGGTTAAAGTGCAGTACTGCAGGCTACTTCAGCTGACTGCTAGCTGCAGTTCAGCAGATGGAATCTCACCGGCTCAAGGTTGACTCAG
>JANHFM010002759.1:7782-20815 GCA_032468115.1 Grayia smithii | reverse complement strand
ATTGACTAGAGTCCTCTAGAATAGGAATGTATTTTGGAATAAACAAACAAAACAGTGTAAAATATTAAGATTCCACGCAACTACATTTTGACAGTTTTCCCTTTCGTCTCTTCTTGTTCAATATGAAGCTTTAATCATTAATTTACTACAAATATTGCAACAGTTTATGAATTTTAAATATTGATTCCTTTTGAAATCAATTGCAGTCCAAATAACAATTCCAGCTATGGTGGCTCAGTGATTAGAATGCAGTATTACAGGCCAACTCTGCCAACTGCCAGGAGTTCAATTCTGACAGGCTCAAGATCAACTCTGCATTCCACCCTTCCAAGGTCTGCAAAATAAGGACCCAGATTGTTGGGTCCTATAAAACGAGGACCCAAATGTTGACTCTGTAAATCGCTTAGAGAGTGCTTTAAAGAATTATGAACAAATATATAAGTCTAAGTGCTATTGCTATTGCTACATAAAACAATAATCATCTTAGTAAAGTAAAACATTGTAAAATTACATCAAGTTTCAAGAATTTGAAAAAAAAAAAAGAAATACTTTGATGTTTGATTAATAATAAACTTTGAAAAGTGTCAACATTTTTAGCGACATGTAATCTATCTTATTCCCTAAATAAGAAAAAAGGTTTTGTTATGGAATGAGGCTGTGATGACAATATACAAAGTTGTTTTATACTAGCATTTCTCATTATGGCAGCAAGCAGTCAATATAAAAAAAACTTTGTATATTAACATCACAGCCATATTTCATAACAAACCCTTTTTTTTATATCTTAATTATTGATCACAATATCTTTCATGAAGTATTCCCAGTTGCTCTCAGTGTACTGTATATTTGCAACATGATTTTTCAGGGATAGTCTGAGAATATACCTGAAAATAAGTAGGAGAGTCAGTTTGATGTAGTGAATAAGGCATCAGGCTAGAAATCAGGAGACTGTGAATTCTAATCCCTTTTTAGGTGCAAAGTCACCTAAATCCTGGGTCAGTAATGTCTCTCAGACCTAGGAAACTGGCATTGAAAAACATTTCTGAAAAACCTTGCTAAGAAAACTGCAGGGGACTTGTCCAGACAGTCATCTGGAGTCAATAGTGACTCAAATGCCTGGCCGTCCACCAACCACCCCTCACCCCCACAGGTATATTAATACTCTGAGGTAATATAAAGTCCAGGTCAAGGAAAACAGATTGAAGACCAAATAATATGTTTTAATGAATCACCTAATTTGTTTTTGGCCTTAACTCCACATGCCCGTACAATGGCAATATCATAGCTTGACAACACCAGTTGCTCTCCTTGGCTTCATGACATTAACCTCATCATTAGGAAGTCTTAAATTTTCATTAGCAGTTCATACAGTGTTTTCCCTCTTAAGCCAGCATTATGCCACCATGGTTAAGTTGTGTTAAACCTGTAATGATTTTGGACCCATTGGAGACAAAGATAATGTTTTATGGAGGTGAAGGTGTGCACTGTAAGCATTGGGAGGCACAGCTATCGGGCAATAGCTATCACAGCTATTGACCGTTACTACAGTAATTTCTCTCCCAACTCCAGTCTCCACCATCACTTTGTTTTCTAGGTTCCCATACTTATCAATTCCCTTCATATTTCTGACAGTTAACTTCTCTCCTGGCACCCCAAAAAATAAGGAAGAGTTCTACTATTTTTAATCCAGGAATAAGAATGTCTCATTTACGTGAACTCATTTTAGTACAGTAATACCCTGAAATGTATCTTTAAGATGCAGCATCCCTGCATCTCCTCCCTCCAGAGAAGAATGAAGGCTGTTGAAATGGGTTTTGTTTGCCTATTTGCAGTTTCCCTGTATCTGCCCATTTTAATTCCTCCTCTGTCCACCCTTGGTTGCCCAGCAGCTAGTTGGTTTTAATTATTTTTTTCTATCAGACCCAGCCAGTTGAACCAGTAAAACCAGGTTCTGGTTTCTTCCTTCTGCAACTAATATCACCCTGGTGTTTTCCCATATCCTTCATTTTATTTTATTGGGGGGATGATCAAATGAGATGACTGGTTGGGAGAGTGGAGAAAACAATCCAGAATCCTGAAATAAGCCACCATATATCTTTGCTGTGATAAAAAGATGAACATTCAACAACTGAAAGAACTTGTGCTTGGCAGGATAGCATGGAGAGCAATTGCCTATAAAATTGCCAAAGAGTTGGACAAGACTGAATGGTTTTTTGCTATAGTGCACTAAATGAAGGATGGTTCTCCCACTGGCTGATGACTTGCTGAAAGTGGACCAAAGCAAAACATTCCAGTCACTAATCCTATTATTATTGGCACCCTCAAATCAGGTGATTTGAGCATCATTTGGCAACGCCTAGGAACAGATACAATAAAGTACAATAGGGATTGACATCAAAGTCAGTTGTTATTATTCTGATGTTAAATGCCAGCTCAAGGGTAGATGGATAGCACTTTAACTCAATGATGGGGAGTGGCCCATAGTAAATAGTGTTTCTAGCTAAGCTCCTTGGATGTTTGTTTTGGGAAGAGAGATTTTCCTACACTTCTAATACTTGTCAGTTATTATTTGAATCCCATATACATACAGTTTCTTATGGTGCTTAATGTTCCTTACAGACCTCATTTGCAAAAAAAAAAAAATCTCACCAATGTATCAACTTACCTTTGCATCACAAAATATTTTTACATTCTGCCACATTTTCCCCACACCAGTTTTTCTTACACAATATAGTTCTGTGTATTATCAATGTTCATTTTCTCTGCCTTCTCACTCATAGTCTCTACCCTTGTTAACATCTACTGTACCTCTTAACTTCAAAGCAAGACAGACCATATTCACACTTCCTTATATAAGGAAGATATTAAACTCTTATTTCTCTCCTTCTGTAGTAAGTTTTGAATAGACCAAAAATGAATCATTATATGAAAAATAAATATATCTGTGGCCAAGATAGCAAAAGAGAATTCCTTCATTTAGAGTTTGGATACATCTGAGAATCAGAGGAAGGGCATAAATAATATAGAGAATATTCTTTCAGGCTTTTCTGGCTAAGTATAGCTCTCGTCTATTACAAATACATTGCTGAGCATAGAAGTCTATTAACAACCCTCTCTTCTCCCCCTATTTGATATTTACCCACGAGACTGGGTCAAATCAATTTGCCATTGAAGGCGAGAGAGAAGATGGTATACCTCCACTATGTAGATAACTGGCATAATAGCTGAATTTATTTCAATATCAATGATGATACAGTGTCCTAAATAAGAAGCTACAGTAACTTAGAGAGCATTGAAGAGAGAGTATGGTTGACACAACTGTATATTTAAACTGTAGAGTCTATACTATATATTTTATTTATATTCTGTCTTCTGTCTTTCAGTCAGCAGATCGAGGCAGCATACTTCTATCTTCCTTCTCTTATTTCTTTCCCCACAATAATTCTCTGAGATAGTAGAGAAAGAACAATTAGCCCAAAGTCATCCATCTAGCCAGTCTCTTTGGTTGAGGGTAAACTAGAACCTAGGTGGGTGTCCCTGATCCTTTTCCAATATTTTAACTACTATACCATGCTTTCCCTGAATTTGTGGTCCAGGTGCCATATGCAGATAATTAAGAAGGCAAATGTAACTCCCAAATCCCCCCAAATTAAATTGTCCATCAACAGTAAACTCCAACAGTCTATCCACTCTCTATGCCTTTCCCTGTTATCTACTTTGTATGTGAGACTTATGTGGATATGAGACCCTGATGGGAAGAATGCTTATATATCACTTTTAGACCTGTGGATCAACAGAGATATCAGGGGATGTAGATCTCCATATATGTGCTAAAACACATTACAGATAAAAAATTAAATTTCCTCTCCCGACTTAATTTTCAAATACTTCACCCATCTAACCATTTTACAGTCCCTGTTATGCTATTTTAAGAATTAGATGATTCTCTCCAAGTATTTATATTATATCTTCAAATGATGTAAGTTTTGATTGTTGCATTGAACTGGTATTTATAGCAATGTTACAATATCTTGGCTGCTTCTTTTTAGAAGGCATTACTCGCTTTATAGAAATGGTTATATATGAATATAATTATATGGTTTTACTAGGTTTTTCATTTGAGTTAAGATCTTACGTAAGAATCTGCTTTTTATTGGAAATAATTCCTATATAATACTAGAAGGTTGAAAGTAATATCTAAAATATCTAGTATACATGAAAAAATATGAAAAATACATTTTCAGACCTGTTACAATATATTTTCTTTGTTATGCCAATTATAATTGCTACACATGGCCCACAAGAACATATATAAATATAGATGCCTTTTTTTCTTTTCCAAGTAACAGTTACTCCACATGTAAATTCAGTATTAACAAAACTTCAAGTTATAGATATGTCTGAGGAATATGTATGCTACCCCAAAAAAATATGAAACACCTTTTTAAAAATATACCTATGAAAGTATTTAAGAAAATGATGTAAAAATTGTTTCCAGGGAAAAATATTCAGAGCTGAAATAAAATATATGTATAAAATACATTTCTAGTACTATTATCTCATACTTTTATCAAGCTATAATTGCTGTTATGCCTGACTACTGCTTTTAGAACAAAGAAGATACCAATATGAATCTAGCAGAAGTAGGCAATGAGAGTAAACACAAGGTAAACACAATATACTGTCAAATAATCAGAATACTACAAATAAGATTTAATTGGGTAATTTCTTCCTGAAATTACATTTTACAAATCTATTCTGGTTTGTATTAAGGATAAATAAAAATACATGTATGCATCTGAAGGAAATCTTATCATCTTATCTGAAGTAATTATATTTTTCATTCTTTATTTCAAACTATTGTTTTTCTTCCCAGTTCCAACTATTTAAATGAAAATTGAACTGGGATGTGGGTGTATATGAATTTAAGAAGACTATCTTTCAATTACCTCTTCCTATGAAATGATCTTGCTCATCAATTGTACAAATAACCCTTCTAAACTCTTATTGTTATGCTTCCTCTTATTTTACATAACATTTATTTGTATTCATTATACTTATAAATCTGAACACCCATAGAAAAAGAAATACTATTTTCTCAACATAGCTTTCAAGACAACAGACTGAAAATAACCCATTTTAGTTTTACTTTCAAATGTACAGAACAGAAAATATTTATTTTAATTACTTTGAAAAACAGGTGAGGACAAATTATGGAAATGATTACCTAACTAAGCAACGTATGCTGTATTCTTTGTCTGTCCTCATCTCTGTCCTAACTTTATCCTAACCACACCAAGCATCTAAGCCTTCATTATAGTTTTGCTTCACTGATTTTTGTGGTCTTAGAAGATTTAAGAAAACCATGTACTTGCTATTTAAGGCTGCACTTTGGGAAATGCTAAACTCAATGGTATTTGGTTACCCAGTTCTGTTACAAATTAATAAGCTAATTCTTATTAATCATCTTAATGAAAATTCATGAATTTAAATTATGGTATTACCCCAAATTAATTTTCCCATACATTTTGTCCGTGAGATCACTTACATGTCAGGAACAACACATTCCACTTAAATCTGATTCCAAGGAGGAATGCTGGAAAAATTCATATTATACAAGTAAACTTCTGATTAAAAGGAAATTTCTCCAGGAAGTATATAGGAAAAAAAATAGTATTTTAGTATAGCCCCTAGCTGTGTATCATGTCTCATGGATTTAAGCTGAGTATTATGGAAGTCAATAGGACCAAATTGTTTTACATTCCTGCACTTTGACACAACAGACTCATGAATGGGGAGCCATTGTTTGCCTCCTGAAAAATAGAGGTCATTTGTGCTAATTAACATCTCTAAATGGATCAGAAATTCTCTTCTACAAGAGCAAGGCTTTCATTTAAAACACATTTTTCCTTCTTGGTTTATTCCTTATTTATTCCTATGAAGGCATGCATACCTTAAAGTGTTTTATCATATAGCCACATAAATTCTCACCTACATTCTACAGACCATTACAGTTAATATTCTTCCAAAACGGCATATGACCTAGCTGCAACCTATCTTCACAGAAATGGAACAAAGGATAATGATCTGGCTTCACAAGAAAGGTGCATGCCTTATACTGAAGCCATTTAAATAAAAAACGTTAAAATGTACAATATAATTATTTTTTAATTCTGTTGGTAGTCAGTTTTGCTGCAGTTGAATATACATGGTATATTTGTTATTTGTCTAACAAAATGCAAAATTGTACCTTAAACCTAAGTAAGCCACATTTTAATAAAATCAAGTTAAATTGGAATCCCATATATATTGTACATTTTAGTTTTTACTTTTATTCAAAGTATATTTTGGATAAATAGTAGAAATGAAAAATGACAAAGAAAATTATAACTATAAAAATTATAATTGTAAATGTTTTGTTTCACTGAACTTTAAAACTGTATGTTACACTATTGCCATAATTTCTTTGAATTTTCAATTAATTTTAAAAATGGTTTTGCAGTTTTTTAACTGCATCTCTTCACCTGCTGCTAAAAGATGTTTCAGAATGGAATCCCTATATGTCAAACCACTGCCTTAAAACATTATATATAAAAATAACTGCCATTATATACTTACTTAGAATTTCATTAATTCTCAGTGTTTTATATTCATCTTATGGATAGTTGATATTTGATTGTTAAAAGTAAGCAGACAGCAATATGTTAATCTGTAACATATCTCCCTATTGGGGAATATTTACGTACATCTCAAAATTCTTTTTGATTTTTTTCCTTAAATTAGTACAGTAGGAAAAAAAAAGATATTTAAAATTAATAAAATTTATTTTGAAAATAAATGAATTGGATGCAGCTAGAATGGTTACTCCTGCATACATGTCAACAGTGAAAAGCTATGATTGTCAAGCACATTTGCCTTTGCGATTTTCAAAAAAATGACTGTAAAATAAAAATCCCAGAGGCTACCACAGATCATATTTCCTTGAATTGGAACTATACCTGAAAAGTCAAACTTTCTGATTCCATGTTGACAACTATATCATAAAAGCTAAGCTTCAACACCAACAAAACAGACATCAATCTATGTTATGAGCATGATAGAAGGGAGCCTAATCTATCTCCTCGCTTCCTGTTCCTGTAGAACCAACTAAGATCTTTGACACAGGATTTCAAATAAGAAAACTCTTTCGAGAACCTTTGGCAAATAATAAAACCAACAATAATTTAAACAAAAATCTGCCTATCCCAGGCCCTAAAGAAGGACTGAATAGGTGGTCAAAAACGCAAAATCCAGTCCCAACACTGTCCAAAATCCAGTCCAAACACTGACTGACTAACTGCATTTGCGATCATAATCATAGTAATATCACAAGTGTGCAGAATATTCCTCTGACCTCTGATTAAGACTTAGGAGCATGGTCTTTCTTCCAAATAAATTTGTTTAGGATTACAACCAGGTTCCAAACATGTGTATTCTGGAGGATTCACAGAAACCGGACACCCTCACCAGAACGTGCAAATAGAATAGGGATCATATTTGCAAATCAAATTGTTTTGGCTGGTCTCACTGGGGTCTCCATCCCAGGAGAGACTAGCCTAAAATGAGGTTTGAAAACACTTAGATTCAGTGGGTTTAACGGGCAGTGCCAAGCAGTCCATCAAGTTAGGACACGGTAAGATTTATTTCTCAGGGTATGGCGTGTTCCTTGACATTCAACAATGGCACGGCTGACCCAGGTTTAGAAGGTGGCTGTCGCGTGAAAGCCTGGGCAGAGCTGAGCTACCCTCCCTCCCCCGTTCGCCTTCCTCCTCCTGCGTCCCGGCTCTCAGCTACTCACTGACCTGTTCTTGGCGGCGGCGGCCCGGTCCCTTTGGCGCCGGTTTTTGAACCAGTTACCGACTTGCGTGGGGGTGAGTCCGGTGGCCTGGGCCAGCTCGCGCTTTTTGCTGGGGTTGGGGTAAGGGTCCTGCAGGTACCATTCGCGGAGCAGGTGGCGGGTGCGTTCCTTGAAGCAGTGCGTCTTCTGCTCGCCGTCCCAGATGGTGCGGGGCAAGGGGAACTTCTTGCGCACGCGGTACTTGTCGACTGGGCCCAGGGGCCGGCCGCGGAGCTTCTCGGCCTCCTGGTAGTGCGCCTCCAGCCAGAGCGCCTGGAGCTTGGCGTGCGACTCCTTAGGGAACTTGTGGCTTTCCAGAATGTGGTAGAGCTCGCGGTAGTTGCCGCCGTGGAAGGCCACGATGGCGCGCGCGCGGAGGACCGACTCGTTCCGGTTGAGCGCCTCGCACGCCGCCGGCGCCACCGGCAGCGACCACAGGAAGCGCCCCAGGCGTTCCACGTCGCCGCTCTCCTCCAGGGTCTCGCACACCCCGGCCACTTGCTGAGGACTGAAGTTGAGGATCGGCAGCTGAAACATGGAGACGGCCGGGCGGGCGGGCTCCTGGGCCGAGACGCCTCTTGTACGCCGCGGCTCAGGCTATTCGAGAGCTTCGGCCCCCTCAATGCCGGGCTCCTGGACTTCGGCGCCCGCCTCTTGTCCCCCTTAATCTCGAGCTGCGGCGGAGCTGAGCCGATTCTTCGTTCTTCTTCTCCCGGACCACGACAGAGACGCAAGGCGGTGGCGGTGTGGCTCTCCAGCTGAGGAATCAAATGCCGCCCTCGCCTTGCTTTTGTAGGTTGCTTTTTAATTCTGTCCTTCCCTTCTCGCCGCGCTTCAGACGGTCCCTTGGAGAACCTTTAACAGCAGCAGCTGCAGCGCCGCCGCCGCCGCCGCCGCCGTCGTCGCACGCGTGCTGCGCTCGGGCGCTGGGAAGCAGAATAGCTCGCGCTCCGGCGGTGGCCTGAAGTTTGGGAGGGAGGGAGGAGGATAATGTGTGTGAGGAGGAGGAGAAGGAAAAGAAGCGAAGGAGGAGGGAGAGAGGGAGGAAGGATGGGGAAAGCCCCCAGATGCCCCCAACCAACGACAACTCCCCCCGCACATTCTTCGCCATCGTCGCCTTTTCTGCTTCTTATTTGCTGCTATTGGCCTCGCCAGATTGGCTGTCCCTCCGTTTCCATGGAAAGGGCGCCTGCCCATCACTGTCAACCTTCTGCCAATCAACGCCTGTAAAACAAGCCAACATGGGAGCAGCGGCCGAACTGGGAGAGAAAAGGATGGTCTTTCGCTCGTTCGTTCCTTCTGTTTCTCCCGGCGGTCGAGAGCGCTCCGCTGGGGACGGGGGACGGGGGAATTTGGGGAAGCAAAGATCGCTTGGTGCGAGGTCGAACCGAAGGATGAGGAGAGGGTTCTGCGGGCTGAGCAAAACGAGCGGGGCGTTGGCATGCGGACAGGAAGAAATAGTCTGGAAAGATGAGGTGCGGACCAGTACGGGGTTAGCCGTGGTTTCTGCTACAGATCCCGTAGGAGAAGAGGTGAGAACGAGAGAGGACGAGGCTCCCCAGCCAGTTAACCTATCCGCTACAAGGGTGTACCAGTATAGGAGACCTTTAGCCCAGTAGCATTCTCCAGGGTACCCGGCAAGGAAAAAGTACTTTTTCACCAATCTGTCACTTTATACTTGCACCTGGCAGTGGCAGGACCTGAATTTGAAACCCTGCATGCCAAAGCGAGAGCTGTGTAACTGTGCCAAGGTCCGTTTCCAAACATAGTAGGCCCACAAACACACATCCTGGAATGAAACTCTTTCTCTTCATTTTCAGCTTTTCTCTCGGTCCGGAATCCCATTCGTACTGAACTGGGGAGTAAATGGCATTGGGTTTTTTTTAAACTCAGAGTTATGGAAGGCATCAATGTAAGCCAATCTAATTCTTGCTGAACCAAAGTTAGTTCTAAGATTCAATGAATGTACTGTCTTCATATTATAGAACATGAGTTACAAATCAAGGAGAAGTTTACTGACTTTATGTGAATATATTAAACTTGGTTTGTTTAGGTTATTTAGGTTTTTGTGGTGAAAGCATAGTGTATAAAACCAGTCATCTAGTTACCTTATATTTCGATTTGTAGTGGGAACACAGAAAACGGCTAATTCGGTATCCAGGTTAACCGCATTGTGTAAATGTGCGTTGTGTAAATTTCTGATTGATGAAGCTAACAAAAATTTGTCCAGTTACGATGTTTCAATCTTCAGACACCTTTGCCTGGATGACTGAGAGTCCTCATCGACACTGAGATTTACTGCCAAGGGTGAGGAAGACAGAAGCCGTCCAGGAGATTGAAATTCGCTTCCCGACCGGTTGGGGGTTTCTGACTGGATTCAATTATTAAAATCTATTTTTAAAACTACGAAAGAATATTTAGAAGCCATCGGCTCTTTCTCTTCATCGGGCATCCAGGGCCCCGCTAGCGGATCTTCCCTCCCCGTTCATTTACTTCCTTAATTTGCACCCAATCGCCAACCATTGCACCATTTCAGATCTCATCTTTGCGCTCCAGCAGTCTTGAATAAGCAATCAGAAAAATCCGGGAAAGAAGTGAGAAGTCACTTGTAGGTCAGGACAAGCAACTTCTACAGAATTTTTTACAGTATTGAGCAATTCTTAATGATAAAGATTAATTCCGCCCTCTACAAATTAAGAATTAGTATTAGTCCCTCGCTTGAAATGAACAAAAACCCCCACCACATTTCCTATAATGCTTAGGGAAGTTGCTTTCAAAAGACAAATAATTATCATTTCGTATTCGGTGTTTTCCTTCTCTAGAGGGATGTGAGCTGCAACTTTAGGAGAAGGAAGACGGTGCAGGAAAACTCCCCAAGGTGTCCGATTTATTCTAGAACCCCCTCCCCCAGGCTAGTACTCGCTAGATTGGTGGTGGTTACATCCTCCGATTAACGGAGTTGGCCGGGACCGTGGGATTTGTATTTCAGCACATCCGAGCGTCCTTAGGTTGCGGGAAGGCTCTTCTGAAAGGCAAATCCAAGGTACCTCTTTTCCCTGCCCAGAACATTAAAACTAACACACACCTCTTAATATTTGGAAAGGAATTGTAAGTAACTCAAGGCAGAACCTTTAAGCAACACTTTTTCTCCAACGTTGCTTTGGTTATTATTAATCCTTAGCGGTGCGAGGGGGCAATTATCAAAAGGGATGTTCTCTTAACAGGAGATTTGGGGAGATTTCTTTCCACATCGTGGAAGAGTTGGGTGGCCTTAGAAATACGAATTATAAACAATTCTCATGCAGATCATTTGGCGCGTTCCTTTTGCAATGGAAAAACAAAACAAAACCTCAAGCTTGAGATGCGAGCAGCGATCTCTGTCCGGAGAGAGAAATCTGAGGCTGGAGGGAGGTTCTTCCGCCGCTTTTTCTTCAGTATCAAGCACACGGCGACTTTTTCTCGGGAAGATCTGGCAAATCAGGCGGCGGATACATAGCGCAGATACTTTGGAGGTGTCGGGTCAGATTACTGCACGCCTGGCTATGCGCCGACGTTCATTCTGACGGATAAGCCTGATATTATTTTCACAGATCTACCCCGTTCACTTGCGGGGGGAAAAGCCCTCTGAGCCATTGTCATCGTTTATGCGAGGCTTGCAACTAGCGGGATGGCAAGCCTTTCAGTATCGCTCATTTTCATAAACACCGTCAGGAGAGCTAGAGCAAAAGTCAAGAACGAAAGGGTGCATATTGGGGGATTAACCCCTACTTTGGAAAAGTCTTCTTGGAGGCAGAAGCGCCAGACCCACGTAGGCAGTTCACTGATCCGATTCGTTTAAAATAGATGTATTCGGATTTAAAACAAACGAGAAGTCAGTCCTAGGCATGTTTATTGATTCTGTGGTAAACCTCAAACTGTGGGCAAGAAGGCTTATTCCCAGGTTCTGGTTCCATTGGGCTGCAGCCTTAAAAAGATTTATAAAACGTTTTTTAAATAGTAAACTCATGGTATCCATGGAATATTCAAAGCTGAATTTACAAGAACTAGGAAGAAATGAAACATTTTAATGGCCTTTTGCCACCTCCCACAAATATTCATAGAACTGCAATCCTTGGGGTCAATTTAATTAAGAGATGCAGATACCTAATTCATGTTGTGTTTTATTTTGAATGGATTAGATATTGGTGATTTTCAGGAAGAATAAAAAAGGGGAGAGATGAAAAATATGCTGCCTATTGTAAGTTCTTCCATAAGATTTTCCACTTTGAAAAACTATATAACTCTGGAGATTTTAATTAATTTCAATCTGAAATGCACTGAGAGATACCTCAGTAGAAGTGATACCAGTACTATTTATTTATTTATTTACTCTCACCTTTGGGACTGGATCCATTGAACTAGCTAAACCTTACTTACTATATATTTATCCAGGGAGCGACTGCACATAGAAAAAAAATACAATAAACTGGACTTTGAAGTAAATGAGTTTCAGACTAGGAAGAAAGCCCCCTGTGGGCAGTTTGTGTGTAACTTTACACCATATCACTTCAATCATGTTAGTCTGTTGTAGCAGAAACAAAACATTGGTACATCTTATTCATAAAGTTTTGGCATAAGCTTTGGTGGACTATGATTTGTTTCATCAAATGTACTGAATGTTCTCTGTTAAGAGATGTAATCTATCTCTGAACACCCAGGAACAGATTAAAAAGAAACAAAGCATTTGGAGGTATAGATAATTATCTGTAAACATTGGTCATTCAGAAAACAGTGCAAAGTTATCATTGTATAGACTAAGACAAGTGGTGATATAAAACCTTGATCACATTTACAGTATTTCAACCTAAGGATGCAGGTGTGTACATACTTATCTAGGAATAAGTTCTTTCTAATATACTAGTACACATGATAGGCATGTGCACAACTACACTATAAGGATTTCAGTACAGTAATTTATATGAAAGAATAAACTCATCTTAAATATCTCCTTTTAAATTAAACAGATCTTTCCTAGTATGATTCGGTTGTTTATTTATACCCTATGACTATCATTAAGTGTATAATTTAATGATTTCTGATTAATGTATCTTGTCTTTTTATGTACACTGAGAGCATATGCACCAAAGACAAATTCCTTGTGTGTCCAATCACACTTGG
>JANHFM010002758.1:136708-154493 GCA_032468115.1 Grayia smithii | reverse complement strand
ACACACATATACAACCAGGTTTAGAATGAGGACAAAGGAGAGCTGTTTCACACACGCACACACCAAGGTAAACTAGTACATTTTATTCCTTCTTTGTGAGTCAATATCAATGAAGCACAAGTGGAAGAACTACTATGCCATCTACAACAAAGGAGATCTGAAAGTAATGATATAGCAGTGGTGGCCTTTTTTACATTGAAATGTGGAAAGCAGTAACTCATGATAGAAAAGAGGAAATTCATTCATTTCTCTGCAAGTTTTTCTTCTACACTAGTAGTTAGCACTGTTGTTGTTGTTTGCTAAGCCTGCAGTAGAGAAAGTTATGTTTAATGGATAACATGGAATCATTTTGAGCAAGGTAGAGATTATCTGCAATTATTACAACATGTGAAACATGTAATATTTGTTTATCATTTAAAAGCATCTCTCACCCTGATATAACTATGAAAGTAATGATAGGTGGGCAAGACAAAAACCTTCCCCTAGGCCCACACCCAGCAGTTTCCTTTCCTTGATTGGGTAGGCAAATCACCATACAGCATTGAATTATTCTACAGCCAAAGCACAGAAGATCCCAAAGGGGCAAGTGGCCATTGAAAATCAGTATTAGTTGATCAAACCTTCAGGCTGGTGGAACAAAAAAGCTTAATCCATCTAGTGGCGATAGAACTCCATAGTATGCCTTCAGAAATAAGAGTGACTCCTTCACAATCATGCAGTGTGTGTGTGTGTGTGTGTGTGTGTGTGTGTGTGAAGTAATTGTGCATTAATTCGGACATCAGGAGCAAAATAAGTCAAACCATGCATAGTCTTTCTTCCTTCACACAGTTGTAAGAGTGTTTGGAGCAGAAAACAGTTCTGAACACCACATGATATGTGAACTTATCCATGCGACAAATTATATGGTCAAAAAATAGCTTGTAATGCAGAGCAAACTATTCCAAACTTTCTCCAAACAAATTTCAAAGTAAGGCCAGATCTGTACATGTCATTTGTAAGCCCCTATTATGATTAATTTAAGTTAAGGACTAACTTAAATGACAGTTGAACTGAAAGGACTAGAACGTAACTATAATGTTTCAGTAGTGTATGAGAGAGCAAAGTTAAGCTTTGTTATCACATTAAAGGAGCCTAAAGCTATGAAAGTGAAGAAACCTCATGTGCAGCCTTGATTAGTGATAGTCTCACCTCTTTCTCTGGAGTAGATTTCAACCTCTCAGTAGGGAATCAGATATTTAAGAATTCAAGCATATTTTAAAATATTGATGCTTCTTATCATTGTTATAATACATATAACAGATTAAACGTTCTGACTGCTCTTTCAGATGTACCTTGTTTCTGTAGATATTTTTCCTCATTTACTTCTTGTATGGATTTTAACAGTCCATATAGTATAGTGCTATACTATATGCTTAGCCAAGGTTAAGGCATGCTTGGACTAAATGCATTTACCCCTTTATTTTTATATTTCCTATTATTTACTTGTTAGTAATTATGCTTATAATTGCAATATTTGGCTACATACTCAGATGTGATTCTGAGCAGCTAAAACTATACAATAATTTGAAACGAATTTCCCAGAATTTCCAATTTGGTTTATAATTTTTGTTTGGGCTGTTCCTTCTTCTGTATCCACCTTCCTGCCATTCTATATTTACTTCCACCATGGATAGCTTGCTGTCACTAGCTTGTTCTCCTCTTTCTATGATTCCTACTGAATGCCATGATAGCCATTGCAAGTATAAGTGGGTGTGCCAGTAGTGCCCCTCTTTTCAAGTAATAGAAAAGCAAGTTGACAGCATTGGTGACCCTTTCAGAGATCAGTCAAAATAATTGGTACTTAATGGCTTCCTAAAGACACTTGGAGAATTTCCTGCATCATTTGTTGGGAAAACTGCTGATGTGTGAAATATAGAGATAGTCAGGATGGCACTGTTGATCCTTTGCACTTTCTTCCCTATGCTCTGCACTCTGGGAGTAATGAAAAAGAAAATGGAATGACAATTAAAGCACTAGTAGAAAAACCCTTGGTAGAGATCAGATTATAAATGGATTGAATTCCATCTGAAGGCCAGTTTCTTACAGAAGGAGAAGTCATTGAGAATGCTCCTTTTTCTGCCTCTGCTCCATCTACACAAAATTGTTTTTGTGGCTAGGAACGGTTGCAATGCTGCTTGTTCCATTATTTCTCCTGGAAACTTTTCTGAGGATGTAACTATTTGTTCAACTGTCCAGAATTCTCTTATTCCTTCCTTAGCACATATCAACATTCCCTAATCTCTGCCTGTATATACTGTCTAGTCTGTCATATAATATTGAAGAAAAAGTATGTTTTGAATTCTTCTAAATGAGAATCCTTTTCTATCCTCTCATGCTCTAATCTCTCATGTCTCACAGCTTCTTTCCAACTTCTGTCTTCTTGCTGTAGTATTATTAGCCGGTACATTTTTATCCAGGGCTCAGAGGGTTTCTCTTTTGATTCCTCTTTTCTTTGCTTAGTCTTAATTGAGGAATTCTGTCCACCTTCAGCCCCTTCTATCTCTGCAGGGATTTCTAATTTTTGTTCAACTTTCTGGATGTGTGTGTGTGTCTCTGTGTGTCTCTGTGTGTGTCTAATATCAGAGTACTCTCCTAATGCTGCAGTAATGTTTTGAAAGACGTTAGAGTTTTTGGTCCAAGTTTTTTTTTTTTAACTGCACTTGCTTCTCTTCTTTATATATTGGAAACCAAGTACCGTATATCTGTGCCTATTTAAAATCCCACTACCACTCCAGGAGGCTGGGAAAAAAGCTTTCTATGCATGTAGGCAGTTTTTTTTCTATTTCTAGTGGTTTTAGTATGTGTGTGCACGTGTGTGTGCTTATATATGTGTGCACACGTATATATGCATATGTTTTATTATAATTTCACTTCTGTACTCAATTCAATCTGAATGAGGAGAAGGAGAACAGGAATAAACAACCTGTTTCTGAGCTTTTCAGTTTCTAGCCCTTTTATCATGCTGCTCTCACAGACCTCTAGTCTATTCCTTTCCACCAGCCAGGTGACTTGATGGGTCTTTCTCTTGGTTGCTGCTTGTTCCTGCTGGGTATCTAAATAATCTCACCAATCTATGCCTTACAACAATTCCAGGAATTTCTTCATATCCCTTAAGTCAGAGGTCAGCAAACTGCGGTTCTGGAGCCACATGTGGCTCTTTCACCCTTCTGCTGCAGCTCCCTGTCACTCAAAATATGCGTTAACAACCACCAATGTGCAACATCTGCTGGCATTCGATTTATTGAGCTTTTCAAACCCCAGTAGGTCAACCATGGATAAATCCAAGACAAGAAAAGTTTTAGAAGAAAACAGAATGTTTAATTCAACTACATATGCTAGTTCTTTGGCTGCTCAAGAAATAGTCAGGCAGGGGAAGGGTTTTGTGGCTCCTGGTGTTTTCTTTTCTGTGGGAAATGGGTCCAAATGGCTCCTTAAGTGTTTAAGGTTGCAGATCCCTGCCTTAAGTAAATATCTGCCATTTTCTATCTAGAAGGCAGACATGCCTGCATCAATAACTCATTACAAACAGTTTCGATATGCCACTAAACCTGATTTTAATCCCTGGAAAAATATATTTAACCCTGAAACAATTTCATCATCCCAATTCCATCAGGGCAATTCACTCCGCCAAACTGATAGTAAAGATGTGAGAACTACTTTCTATTAATAAAGGCTCTTTTTATATTGCAATATTATAATTTAACAAACAATATGCAATTTTGGAATGTTTGTCCTGGTTCACCTCACCATGCACTGGTTAGATAGAACAAATTGCATCAGTGTTTTCTACTTTGAAAGTATTATCTAGGTAATGGTGATTGGTGCAGATAATTTTCTAAGATTTTAGATTCGGGTTTAGGGCTAACCTTTGCATTTTAATATGCCCATTGTTGCTTATCTACCTTTGAAAATAAGATAAGATACATTTAAACCAATGTTTGTTATATTGTTTAAAAATGTAGATTTATATGGTAATTTCAAATCTGATAAGATAGGAGTGGCATAATAAAGCAATCACAGTACTTGACACATTGAGAAAATTAAATTCACTCTTGCTTGAAAAAAAAGCTTGAAAAAAAGGATTCTGAAAAATTGTGCAATATGGAAAACATATCAACTAAAGTTATTATTTACTTGATACAGAGTACTATTAGTTTGTAATTCTGGAAAACTCTAATCATATATTTATTGCTCATACAACCGACATACTGTATAAGCCTAACTATAAGAATTGTTCTGTTTTATTATCACTAGCATATGAGAATTCATAAATAATACGATTCATTCTCTATGTTTTAAAATTAATAAGACTTTACCACATTACTATTACAGCAGAATAAACACCATGTTAACATCATTATCAAAATTGTCAGACTTTACTGGACAGTTTCTAACTTAGCAAAAGCTTTTTTTGAAACTTAACACAGTTAATTAAAAATGAGTCTTTATTGCATCTAAAGCCATTTCCCTTACTTGGTTATCTCTAACGGTTAAGATTATTGCCCTACCATCTCTTGGATTTAATGTCGGTATCATTTTTCCCATCTCTTCTATGATTTAACAGTAACCCTGTTTTATGATTCCCATAGACTATGATGAAAGAAACAGTTGCTTCTTGTTGAAAATTTTTGAATTCCAGTTCAGGGAACTCTAGCATCTATCATAATCCTCAACAACAATAATTCCATAGTTATTTAAACAGTTTATAAACTATTATCAGACTTCCCAAAATGGGGGCTTCAAATATATACAACTCCCACAGTCTGTAGCATTATTATTGGACTAGATAGAAGACCTCCAAGGTCCCTTCCAATTCTGTTACTCTGTTATTATGTTTGGTTGCATAATCAGCCAGATATTTAGACTTGATTTGGAATTTTGATTCACCTGTTGAGTCCTTCCCAAGCATCTGAGATAGGCCAGAGAGATAGGCCAAAGACATAGTTGCTCTTTGATGGTGTTAAAAGTATTGTGCAGGATTTTAGCTGTTCAAAGTAAAATTGCCTTTTGCAATTGACTGTTCTCAATCTTGTCAATGCCAATGGTGCTAAGTTGTGCTGCAAATGTTTCTTATTATGGTTTTTATTTATTGGCTTCCCAACTCCAATAGATTCTGGGCAGGATACATAAGTAATATATTTTTTTTAAAACAATAAAAACATTAAGTGAGACACTCTAGACTAAAATAATCTGATAAATAAGAAAATCAACAAATAAAGCAGTCATAAACATCAAATCAAGGCATGGACAAATCAGGTTTTCAATGCTTTCTGAAATCCCAGGAAAGACAACACTGTCCTTATTTTTGGGGGGCAGGATTGCTGTTCCTGAGTGATTTCAAGCTATTGGTATGGCTGGTAATAATCATTTTGGTTTATTTAGAGAGAAAAATCATCCCAAAATAATCTAAAATAAATACTGCAGCAACTAATATTCCCAAGTAAAGAAGCTGCATGTTACAGTTTGATTGTGTTGCTAATTTCAGATCAATTTAATCATGAAAGTTACAAATCAACAGTGTGCTCTAAAGCAGCAGTCCCCAACCTTTCCAGCTTGGTGGCCTGGCAAAGGGAGGAAGAGGGGATGATTCTGTTAGAGTGGCAAGCATGTATGCAACCATGCAAAGCTCCATTCACGCAAGTGGCAGGGATGCTTGTACAAATGAAGCTCTATGACCACTTGCCCATCCCTTGTGTGGCCTGGTTCTGAGCAGACCTCAGCCCATAGTGGGCTATGGCCCAAGAGTTGGGATCCCTGCTCTAGGACATAAACTTCATTGAGTTAAATCCTGCCCTGTTTTGTTCTTCCTTATTTGAGCATGCATAAGTGTGCTAAAAGGCAATGCATTATTGTAGCATACTATCACTATTACATCTTTTTTCATACATGGCATGTATTAATGTTATCATCTATTATGTTTTATAATCATACAGCATAGTGATCAAAGCACATTATAACTATTTTTCTTGTTACTTTTACACCGTCACAGTACATCCTGCAATAATTTTTGACAAGAAAATTAGACTTTTCTGTTTTGTTTTGTTTTAAATTCTCTTTCAACTATATATGTGAGTTTAGTTAAAGAACTTAATGTGGAAATAAGCACACTTTCCAGTTTTGATGGCAAGCACTAAGCTTTAGAAGACAGCCTTTCATAGCTTCTTATTAGTAAGTATTGCATTTGAACATTCTTCAAATTTTCCAGCAAGAAGCCCTACCTACTGTGCTCTGGCAATAATGATCTCCCACACATCTTTCTGAGTTTCAAAACAAATATATCAGATTATTGCAAAGTATGCCTATGTTATAGATATCTTAGATACGATGCAATAAGATAATATTTTAGAATTTGAAATATCCTGAAAATTTACAAGAAAAATTTGCTGCACTGTTGGATAAGAATTCGGAATGGTATATATATTCTACTTCCTTTCTTTCTTTTTATCTAACATAAACTCTTGTATGGTACTTTTTAATTAGGGTTTGGGTTTTTTTAGATTTTTATCTCATCTTTTTTTTCAAACTCAAGGTGGCAAATATACCAGTAATCCTTATCCCTTCTATTTAGCCCACAATAACAATCCTATGAAACTTTTAAAGGAGAAGAATATTAAAAGCTTGAATTAAACTGGAGTAGAATAACATTTGAATTGGAAGTAAATAAGAGATTATAAATAATAACAGTATATAAATTGACAATATGGAGCTTGGGGAATATGAAGAAATAAAGGAAATGATTAAAAACATCCGGGAAGCATGGAAAGGCAACAAAGCAGCAGAAGCCTGGCTGGAGAAAAAAAAAGAGAAAGATAAGATTCAGTTGAGAAACAAGATTATCAGCAAGAATATAATTAAGAAAAGGAGATAATGGATAATAAAAAGATTGATGATTACATTGAGACTGACAGTGGGGAAAAAAGATTTATTTTTGTTTCTGTACAGCATTTTTGTAGGAAATTCAAAGTGCATTAATGTAGAAAAGTATAAATACAAATAATATAGTATAATTCATCAATGTTGATAAAGAATGAGTTAATAGTTAATATAAAATTCATTCTGGAATGTAATCCATTAATTCTATTCCTTTTTAGCCGTCCATTGTCTACCAAAAGAAGTCCAACTGGAAGCACTACTTCACGAGGTAAGAAGCCAGGAGAAGAAATGGTTAGATGTGAGGAAGAATAAGTTTTCTCCTTCTTGCAAAATAAGTAATTTTTACTCATATTGATATATTAGTTTTGCAAATTACTTTTATAAATTAAGACGTGGGGGCCTAAAAAAATGATTCTAAATATAAGATGGTTGAATACTTTAAATTTAAATCACTGGGAAGAAATTGAAATATGAATTACTTTATTCTTAAGCAAACTTTGTTCTTGTGTGTAATGATGGTGACAGAATACTGAAAGCAAATTCTAAGCTCAGATATGGAAGGTGTATATAAATTCTCCAAATATTCTTAATAAATATGTGGCAAATGTTATTTTAAGATATAAATGCCACATTTGATTAGAAAAGTCATATCCATCACGGTTGTACTAATCCCTGCATAATGCTTGCTGGATACTATAATCATAAACAACAGAGGGGATCTGATAGCAACTAATAGAGATAAAAAATCCCAATAGTTGCTGAGCATAGCCCTATCAAGCAAGATACGAGACATGAAATAGGTCAGTTTTTTGCCCTGCCATAAATTCATAATGTACTGTGGAGAAAGAACTGTGCTATGCAAAAGTATAAAATGTCTGTTTGAGCTCTAAATATAGTATGTCTGTCAAATAAAATACATTTTTACAGTGATAAACTGAGGATTTATAATGGCGTTGTGAGTTTCGAAATTGTTGAAAGTTGATGTTGGAATATGATAGATTTTGGAAAGGCCTTTGATTGCATTCACAAGTCTTAACCAGAATTTATTGTTTTTAAATTACATTTTTATTAAGCTTAAATGTTTATGTGCTTAAACATAAATTGAGAATATTTCCTCTTCATTCAGAATGAATTGAAAGAATATTCTGACGAGATCATGGTAAGAGACTCCTGGGATAGATTTATCTATAACTGTAGTTTTTCTCCTTCCTTAAAGCTTCTGCAGTTAGTGTGAAATCTGCGTCAACATCAGGGTCTCTCCAGCGTTCTCGCAGTGACATTGATGTGAATGCAGCAGCCAGTGCCAAATCCAAAGTAACATCTTCTGGTTCAGATTCCCCATTCAGTTCTGCTGCAGCCCTGCCTCCAGGCTCCTATGCATCTCTTGGTAGGTGTACTTTGGTTTTTACAAGGAAGATACACAGATAATCAGGACATCAGGAGTAGGAGAGAAATTTTGTTTTAAGAAATGTAGTTTTAAAGAGGAATGTGGTTTGAAAAGCAGTTCTGGGCTAAGCCCACATATTGCACTGCATCCATAAATCAGGGTTTACAAGCCTCAGTGGTTGGGGTCACCCAGTATAATAATCCAAAATGAAAGTTTTGTTCCATAATGTGATATCAGATGGCGCATAGTATGTGGAACAAATGCAGCAAACATTATTTAATAACTTTTAGATAACTAACTTACTTAAGTTTTCTAAAGTAACCAATGAATTTTGAGGGAAAAAGGCATTTTTGGTGGTGTTTATTAGAATTTCCTACAAGACTTCAGAATTCTTTAATAATTAAAGAATATCATAATCTGAAGTAAACTTTGGTTAAAAAACTACAGTAGGCATAAAATGGGAAATATCCTATCCCATCATTTTCAGAAAAAAGTTCATTTGAACTCGCTGTCTAATCCAAGAATAAAAATATGTATTACAAAAAGCAAATAGATTCAATTGAATATAACTCAACCACACATTTGTATTGCTTATTGTTTATGGCCATCCCATTGATAACAATTTCTATTAATGTCTGACATTAATAAAGTCTTAATTTAGTTAAAAGACAATAACTACTTTTGTAAGAAGCTGCTCTTACAGCTTGGTGATTATATCAATGGCAACATGGTGTTGTACACCACTAATAATCTATGAGACATCATTGCAGTATGTAGCAATGGTGCGTCTTACACCACTGGCATTTTCTAAATATGAGTTGTACCAGCATGAAAAACTATATCCTAGATTTACTGAAATTTGAGATACCCTACAAAGCTATTTTCAGCACAAATAGATAATTCTCCTGAGACCCCCAGGTTGGTATTATGCCTCTACGGGCAGTGCCTTCTTGTGGAAAAAACAGGCAGAGTCTAATCTTCAAAAACAACTCTAAGGGGAAGAATTATCCTGCCTCTCAGACTGATCTTCTCCAGGGCCTGATTTTCCCAACAAAAGTGGGTCATGTTTGGGGAGTGAATTAATAAATAAAATTAATTAATTAATTAATTAATTAATAAGTGAATTAATAAAAGATTTCTGAGACCGTGAACGTTCTGCAGCAAAAAAAATGGAGCAGGTTCATATCCCACTCCCATCCCTGGTCAAAAAGTGGAAAAGAAAGAAGAGAAGAGGTTCTGATTCCAACAAGAGTAAGAAAGGAGTTTACAAATCTAGGAATTGTTCCTGTGGTCCTTCCAAATTCATTCTCTTTCCAATTCTCACAGATTCCCAAATTTCCCCTCCCCTGAGAATTTCTCTTAGAAAAAAGGCCAGAAAAATAAATGCCACAAGTGCTATTGCTAAAGAGGGAAACTATATTAGACAGAGCTTTTCATAATAGTTTAAAATCTCTTCTAATCCTAAAATTTTGGAGGTAGGGAAGCTTATAATAAAAAAAATATTTAAAAAAACTGTTGATATTGTCTTAGTAGAAACAAAAAATAAAAAGGTTTCATAATTCAGGAAAGGATAAATTTAAAAGTATAGATGCTGTTATTCTTTTGCCCAGTCTGCTCAGATGGTCTCAAGGAGTAACCGGATCTTGTTGTTGTTGTTAGTTGCAAAGTCGTGTTCGACCCATCATGACCCCATGGATAATGTTCCTCCAGGCCTTCCTATCCTCTACCATCCTCTGGAGTCCATTTAAGCTCATGCCTACTGCTTCAGTGATTCCATCCAGCCACCTCATTCTCTGCCATTCCCTTCTTCTTTTGCTCTCAATCGTTCCCAGCATTATACTCTTCTCCAGTGAGTCCTTCCTTCTCATTAGGTGGCCAAAGTATTTGAGTTTAATCTTCAGACTCTGGCCTTCTAAAGAGCAGTCAGGGTTGATTTCCTCAAAGACTGACTTGTTTTTCTGCCTTGCAACGTTCTCACAGATACTGATAAACAATTTATTTAAATTGTCCCCTTCAAAGTGGGATGTAGGGTCAGAACGTTAGAGTAGAAATCAGTGTGACTGGCATTCATACTTTTCAAAAGCTAAGTGGCATTGCAAAGTGTTTCTTGCAAAGTGTTCCCTTTCCAGACACAGGGACCCTTAAATCTATGGCTCCTATCTGTATTCCTTTATCAGTAGTAAAGTAATTCTTTACCCAAGTTCAAATGTACATCTTCAGTCTCCACACTCCTATATGGTCAACCTATGGCAAAATTCTTTGCTTTTAACAACAGGAAACCAGTGACTACCTAAAATTTGCTAGATTTAATAGCATGATCATTGGAGCTTTTCCATCAGAGTCATATTGCAATTTACTATTAGCTTTGTTTTTGTTGATGTATTATCATATACTATAAATAAATAAACTCAATAATGCTTTGTTTTATTATTGCAGTTAATATAGCAATAGCACTTAGACTTATAGACCACTTCACAGTGCGTTACAGTCCTGTCTAAGTGATTTATATAGTCAGCATATTGCCTCCAACAATCTGCCTACTCATTTTACCGACCTCAGAAGGATGAAAGACTGAGTCAACTTTGAGCTGATGAGAATCAAACCCCTGGCAGTCGGCAGAATTATCCTGCAATACTGCATTCCAACTGGTGCGCCACAATGACTCTTTTTTATAGTTTTTAGAGATGTATTTGCACCTGATGCCTTATTTCATCCTGAAAAATAATCCTGTTAAATGTCAATACAAACACTTAACCAGGGGTCTGCAACCTTAATTACTCAAGGACCATTTGGACCCATTTCCCAGAGAAAAGAAAACACCGGGAGCCACAAAACCTGGGTGGGCATGGCCAACTCGATGTCACTCACTTCTACCAGTCACATGTCCCCCTAATCACACCTACCCAGCTGGTCATTAGGACAGAGAACCAGTTGTTGAAAAACACCAGGAACTACAAAACCCTTTTGACATCTCTCTCTCTCTCTTTTCCCTCCCTCCCTCTCCCCCTCTCTCTCTGTATCTCTCTATGTCTCCCTCTTTCCCTCTCTTCCCCTCTCTCTGTATCTCTCTATCTCTGCCCTGGTCACTTCCCATCCCCTGCCGTCGCCTTACCTTCTCAGACCAGGCGAGGAGTAACTGGGAGGGGAGGGTGAGTGATGGGATCACCCAACAGGGAGCCACAGCAGAAGGCCCAAAGAGCCACATGCGGCTCCAGAGCCACAGGTTGCTGACCCCTGACTTACACAGTCAGTTGATGTGCTGATTTCTGAGAGAGATTCATGTAACTAAAATTGCATAACTATATTCAGACATAATCCTGAAACTAGGTATGCTGATTCTCTTTTTGAATTACATAGGAGAGCAAGCTAGTAAAATTATTAGGCTCTATCTCGAAGCAAATTATTTTGATCTGTCTTCCTCATTGTACTTGTAATTAAGATTTCTAATAGGGTGGGGTTTTCTTGTACAGATTAAATAGTACACTATTTCCTGCAGAAATCTCATCTTTAAATTAATGATGTTGTTTGTAGGCAACTGAAAGCAGTTATCTCCTGTTGAGCTGGAAATATTAAGATGCACGTATCCTGCATTTCATTATGAATTATTAACACTTCTTAGACTCAAACACAGGTCAGCAAAAGTTTACACATTTTGTCTATTTTCTTACTGATTAAGTGCTATACGTGCTGTGATTGAATTGTAAAAGAATGGAATATAATAAAACACATTGATTAAAAATATTCTATACAAGACGTTTTTCCTGGCACAGTAAACTGCTTATTGAATTATGGAAATGGAAATTGAAAGCTCAAAAAACCAAATAACTGTTATAAAACTTATGGAGTAATAAAATGATACATATATAGATATCCGCAGGATCGTTTTTCTTTTCTAGAAGGGTTGAACATATTAGTATTCTAACTTATCAGCGGAAAGCATGTCACAGGTGTTTTTTTTTTTAAAAAAAAGAAGTGGCAGATTTTGTGGCCATGTTGAGATTGAAATGAATTAAGAGAATAGTTTTAACCAAAAAGAATTTTCTTTTTAAAATTACAAGTGCAGAATTATGATTTTATGAGATTGTCAAAAAAAGAGCAAACCCCCCTGCCCAGGATTTTGTAGTTTTATGTCTATTTTTCATACTTATGACTGTTGTAGCATCCTCATGGTCACATTACATTAGGACGCTTGGCAACTGGTTCATATTTATGACGGTTGCAGATCATATGATCACCTTTTGCAATCTCCTGACAAGCAAAGTCAATGGGAAAGCCAGATTCCCTTAACAATTATGTTACTAAACAAACATGTTTGGAATGGTGTGGGAGAAGGAATGGATTTCCGGAGGAAAAAATGCAGACTACAGGAACCAGGAGCACTACTAATGTGACCCTGAGGACACAGATAAACTTCCAAGTGCTTCAATGACCCTCTGAAAGGATGCAATTGACCAGCTGTCTGCAAGAAATATAAATCCTTCCATTCCCCACTGTCCTGTGAGAGCTGAAGAAGCTTCTTGAATGAGAAGCAAAATGTCTTCAAAGAAAAAACAAGAAAGTCCAGTTGCCTCTTGAAAAAATAAAATAAAAAATAAAACCAGTACCTTTGGGACAACCATGACCTGGATGGCTGAGAATCTCCACAGACTTGAATCATGTTACTAATTTAACGACTGCAGTGATTATCAAATGTAGCAAGAAAAGTCATAAGATGGGGCAAAGTTCACTTAACAAATTTTTCACTTAGCAGCATAAATTCTGGGCTCAGTTGTGGTCGTAAGTTGAGGGCTATCTGTAATTACTTCCCTATGGACTGAGAAATCTTGTTTCTCCAATCTTCATGTTTCCTTACTACACTGCTACATATTTTCATTTGTTGTAAATATATGAAAACCTTTACAAATACAGAACCAAACAGTTACTGAATTAGTCACACTGGATAATAATCAGCAGTTCTCAGAATATCTCTCTTGAAATCAACTGCTATTCATCTTTCAAGCGGAGTATATATTTTTAGCACTTTCTTCCCTTCCTTATATTTTCTTGTGGTTGGACTCCGTTGGCAAACTCCTGTTTGTTCTCCCAGCTCACTCGTTCAGTTTGGCTATAATTTTGTTGAATTTTGCTGTCATGAAACCTTCGTGGAAAATCCAGCCATCTTGCAGTCTTTCCATGGGGCTCATGATCTTTATTATCACATCAGCTCGCAATTTGCAACAACTCTCAAATGATTTGAGAGTTAGAATGAATGAAATGCCTTTGATTGATTATAATTTTAAGCACAGATTTATTTCATATTTAGCTTTTTTGATTCACCATGTTCATTATATGGGAATAGGAACTTATTTTTTTTATTTATTCTTTTATTGCTTTTAAAATTATGAAAAACAAAAAAAGAACCACAAAGATAAATGTATGCATTGTCAAAAAAGAAAAAGAAAAAAACACATAGAAAATTCAGTTTTTATAAAACTGAAAAATACAATAAAAAGTATAATATATCATTTGAGCTGTAAATAGTTGCAATTCTATATAATCATTTAATGCAATTATTCAAGTACATAAAATGCATTTATATGATTATCATATTTTACCTAGCATATTTTGTATATGAGTCCCAAATTTCATTATTTTTGCCCATTCAAAGTTTGCATGCAATCCACTCATAGATGGCAAATGTAATCAGATTTTTAATTCATTGAGTGTTGTAAGCCATACATTTATCTTTCCAATGCTGCAGTATTAGGTTTTTGGCCATAATAAGAATCCATTGATGTTGTCTGGTTGTTAAAGAAAAGAAAGAATTAGGAATTTAATAAGATTTTATTAACATAAGGAATTTAAATCTCAACCACTTCGATTCAATAGCATTTCTATGGCATTGAATACTTGCCTTTCAACAGAAGACCTATAAAAGTTGTGATCTTAACAACTAAATCCAATTCAAATGCTATATATAATACTTTACAAATAGGTTGCATAAATCTTTCATTTTTGCTACTCGATTCTCCTTGTAGAAACTTGGTCAATCTCTTTGATGGTTGTAATAAATATCCAATTGACTGATTTGGCATAGTTGACCACAAGGTGTGGAAGCCTTTTCCGGAGACATCAAGAATGGTCTGATTTATTGCGCTGCTGTTATTAATAACTGCATAGTCTAAGTGTTCCATTTTATCAAATCAACTTGCAATTGATTATATATTACCTTTCTATTCTGTACTTTCTGCAATGCATTCAAACATGTCATTTCTCCATAAGAAGGTATGGAGATAGGTTGGATCAATGAATGAAACCAATAAATTTTTTAATCAAGTAGGCATCTAAGCCCAGACCTTACTCTGATACAATAACCACTATACTGAATTATATGTGTGGAAACATTTTTCACGGGAATGGTTCCTCTTTTTTAGTGCCATGTTTGACGAAGCAATTCAGTTGAGATAAAATATGAAGTTCTTCTCAACTTAGCATTTTACTGTAATTTTATTTTTATACACGTAATACCTAATGTTGAACCTTTGTTGAATACAGCATTAAATTGAATTGGATTTTATTGCTAAATTAATAGCATTTCCCAAATACAGGCAAGCACTCATGCATAGACAGTGAATTATAATTTATGTATAAACTTATTCTCTGTTGAGCAGTCCGAGTTTTTCCCCAGCATGCCATGAGAGTTCTTCAAGTAATCTATTTTTATTGGCCTTTACTATAAATGTAGTAGAAAATATGAGTTCAGGAGTAAAACAATCCAAAGCAGGGAGACTCCAGGTTTCACGAATGCATATATATGTGTGTGTTGTGGCCAGCAAATCTTCAGCATGCATCAGCTGAGGGACTGTCTCTTGTCACATCTACCCAATCCACCAGAGTAGGGAGGAAAGGAATATTGCAGGTCCCATCCCCTAGGGAGATACACCTGGTGGGATCCAGAAGAAGGGCCTTTTCTGTGGTGGCTCCCTCTCTCTGGAACATCATTCCCCAAGAGTATAGAATGGTCCCCACTCTAGCACTCTTCTGGAAGGCGCTAAAGACCTCGTTCTGTGCAATGCAGAGCGGGATGGAGCCCATTAAATGGCTTGAATGATGTGTTGTCACTGGGGCAGGGGTGTGGGTGATTTTATTTTATTACATTATTTTATTAATTTATTATATGATTTTCTCTTTTATTAGTTTTATTGTTTCTTATATGATGTTTTTATATTCTTGTAAGCCGCCTTCAATTTCCATTTGTGAATAGGCCGCAATATAGATCTCCTAAATAAATAAAATAAATGAATGAATCTCCACCTCATAGAAATACAAGAGTAGGGCATGCAGAGCTGGGAGGTAGAAGAGCTATTACGAAACAGCTACCTCCTTTTAAGCAGAAGTTACAAGGTCAAACAAAAGAGAAAAAGAGAAGAACAATTACAAATTCCTTAAAGAATCCCAGACCAAAAAAAGTGGGAAGAAATTTGACCCATTTGTTTTAACATGCCGAATGGAACAGTTATCCTCTACAGCAGAGTTCCCAACCTTTCCCCATTGGCAGCCCAGAGTGGGGGGGGGGAGAAGGGAAAGGGGATAATTTTGTGGGAAGGCAGGCGCATGTGTGGATGCATGAGCATTTGAGTGCCTGTATGTTCAAGTGCCTGCAACATTTGTGGCAACACTCACATGAGAGGGGCTGCAAGTGCCTGTGACAAGGCTTGTCAGTCCAAATTGCAGTCAGTAAGTGAGGACTACCAGTACAACCTAACTACACCATTATTCTTTTGGTTTTAGCCAAATCATAACTTCTGCAGCACTTTAAAAACAGGAGGTAAGTTTTCATAGCCTAAAAATGAGTAAGTCAAGGTCCTTGATATCTCTGTTAATTTCAGGCACTCTCATGTATGTGCACTTGCATACATTAAAGAAAGATATACGAAGATAAACAAGAACAAAAATGAATCTCAATCAACAATTCTGCCCAGATGCCAGTATATGTTTCACTTTATCGGAAAGAATGTGCAATAGCTTGATTTTATAGCTTATTTTCATTGCCTCCATTTGTTTCCTTAGGATAATACCAAGGTTTTTTTTAATAAAAGTATGCCTCAAAGTTGCAATGAAGAACCTTGAAAACACTGGCATACTTTTGAAAGCAGGGAAAATCCAGAGGCCTTTTGCTTAATGAAGGGCATTGCATCTGAATTAACATTTCAAAGAGCAGCACAAAATCAAGGATAGGCTGCATTTTTAAAGTATCATTTATCATTATGATCTTCTGTTTACTACTTTTTAGTAAAGCTTCTCTTTGGAGTTTCTTTTTTCTTAGTTACAATATTTTCTTCTTCCATTATGTGAGGTAATATGTCTTTTCATCTGCTGTTCGTAACCTGCTCTTTTTTCAAAAGGAAGCTTACAAATAATTCCAAGAGCCGATTTAACCTAAAAGCATTTAATGGTTAGATATTTGTTTGCCAGTTTTAGTAAAGAATGTTATAAATCTTGATAACTAAACTTTGCACTAAACATTAAATTACCATGCTCCACAAATTTTTCTTATTGAACGAATCTTTAGTGTCATTATCTGGTCATGAATCATTCTATGTCTGTCTGGATTTTTTACAGGTTACAAATAAATGTCTTTATTTAATTTAAATTAAAAAAAAATCTAATAATTAGCACGTTTAAGAGTCTCGGTGAGAGAAATCTTTTACACCATGGTCTCCAAATCTTGGCAACTTTAAGACTTGTAGACTTCAACTCCCAGAATTCTTCAGCTGGCTGAGAAACTCTGGGATTTGAAGTCCACAAGTCTTAAAGTTGCCAAGGTTGGAGACCCCTGTTTTAGATCATATGGTTGTTGTTGTTGTTGTTGTTTTTCTACTTCAACTGATAAAAGATATTGGAAGAGCTTTACTTTATAGTCAAAGAAAAGGAGGCATTATAATATTATGTGTGTCTGATTAGAATGATCTGGAAAGAGTACAGAAAAGAGCAACAGAAGATTATTAGTGTGCTTGATGCTGAAGCATATAAGAAATGGTTGCAGGAATTGGGTAGGTTTAGTCTAGTGAAAAGAAAGATTAGGGACAACATAAAGTGTTCCAATATTTGAGGGGCTGCCACAAAGAAGAGGTCAACCTATTTTCCAAAGCACTAGAAGGCAAGACTATGAATAATGGATGGAAACTAAGCAATGAGAGTGCCAACCTAGAAATAAGGAAAAAATTCCTAACAGTTAGAATAATTAATCAGTGGAACAACTTGCCTTCAGAAGTTGTGGGTCCTCCATTACTGGAGGTTTTAAGAGATTGGACATCCATTTGTTCAGAATGGTATAGGCTGTCCTTTTGCAGGAGTTGGACTAGAAGACCTCCAAGGTCCCTTGCAACAGGGGTGCAATGCTCCGGGATCGCACCTGGTCGGGCGATCCAGTAGCGATGGCTGGAAATAGTTCTGAGAACCGGAAGTAAGAATGGCCACCCCCCCCCCAACCATGCCTACTGCATG
>JANHFM010002758.1:96943-109641 GCA_032468115.1 Grayia smithii | reverse complement strand
TTTTATTGTATTGTATATGTTTTTATTTATGTGCGCCGCCCTGAGTCCTTAGGGAGTAGGGCGGCATACAAGTTTAAATAATAATAATAATAATAATAATAATAATAATAATAATAATAATCTCATCCCCCAAGTAACCATGTCTGTCATTAGAGAACAAATATTGGCAGGGGTTGAGGAATTTTAATATAAACGGCATGCATCAGGGCTTCCATGTGATGAACCACTATGTAAAATGGGGGTACCAAGCCCCGTGGAAGGCTTCAAATTGCTCTACATTTTTTCGTCACAGATTTCATGTCCTGGATATAGATTACAGGAGTCATCCACACATCAGGTATGGTTCATTGGTGAAATAGTGCATGATCAAAAGATTTTCATATTTTTGACAATTGGGATATTGAAAAATGCGACATGAATTGTATTTGCTTTTTGGAAATGTTATTAATATTAATGTGCTCATGGTTTCTAAACAAACTCATTAAGTAACCTTCATAGAGATTAAATGAAATCCTCTAATTGCTAGGAATTAAGGTAGACTGCTTCTCAGAAGAAGAAGAAGAAACATATGAAAAACAAATATGTTTGTAAATCTGCAGAATAAACCTCAAAGTATCAGGAGAAATACTATAGCTGAATCTTTGGGGATGAATGAGTGTCTGTGTATGAATGAAGCTATTTTTATGATGGCTGGTGATCTTCATCACTGCATCTATTCAAGTCTTTGTCAAAGTGTACAAGAAGTCTCTATGGTGAACTTTGCTATATTCAGTAAGTGTGATGCATTTCCAGAAGTGAGTTATATCTTTAAAATAGATTGTTTCATTTATTTATCAAGATTGCCTGTGAATCATAAACTAGCTTCCCTTCCAAGCTCTCTTTTCCCAGAGCAAATATTTTTCCTTGAATAATCATTTTATTGTACAACCATGTCTCCTGCCTTCTCATCTTTCAATTAAATTCCAGAGGTAAACATTCAAGAACTCTTTACACTGAGCTTGAATAGTGTTGTTGCTACTCTCATTGCTAATTGAGAGGTGTGGGGGGTTTGAAAAATTCAGAAAAACTGTCCATGCAATTTTTCTGTTTATAAATACATTCTGACTATATAAAATTGCTTTCTGTGTCTGTGGGATCTGTTACATACATTTAGAATGCATACTATTGACTGCAAATCTGCCCCATTCTCTCCTGTTCATTTCCATTTTCTATTTTTGAGCTGGTCATTTTTCCTCCTAATCCAGAGCATATCTGGGGGGAAACCAAGGGCCACAGTAAGACCACACAATACACTAGGAGGAGTTTTTCAAACACATTATGTAATAATAAATTTCTACATTCTTCTTAGCTGCTTGGGCGATAGGATGAAGCAATGCTATCTAGGGAAGGGCCAAATAAGAGGGGAATAACCCATAGCTGGATAATGGGTGGAACAAGAAGGGACCCTACCTAGTTTTTCAAGCAGAGGAAATGGCAGGAAAATTGTATTTTCAGATTTGCACGTTTGATGCCAGCCTTCCCGGATAGACCAGACAGAAAATATATCCAGATAACCTTGTTCAACTTTATTATAGAGCTACATTAACATAATCTTGTTCTGTATAAAAGTCCCTTTGGCACAGGGTTAATTATACACCAGTTTGTTCTGGGGGAGTGCAACCCTGTCCAGACTAAAAAATGGTAAGTCACCAGACTCTGAGGGGAGTGCAAAACCCCACACCATCTTGCCAGGATCAGGATGAGCTGATGTTTCTCCCCATCCAGACCCTTACACCCTCCAAGTACTTGGACAGCACAACAGCACCACCTGTGTGGCCAGAGGTAAATATGTAAATCAACATAATATGATATGATACATCATGTTATTGGATGACCTTACCCAGAGGTTTCATGTAAATGTTAAAGAGGAGAGGGAAGAGATTTCAGGGCCTAAGACTTGGTCACTTCTGGTCCAAAAACACTGACTGTTTTACAACAGTGGTTACTTCCAGAGCTTAGATATTGTCCCAAGTATCTGAGAATTGTCTGAAAACTTTAAGCAAGGGAGAGCAAGTAATTTGTATGCAATCTTTTTGTTAGCAACAACCAGACTGTCTCAAAAAATTGAAAGCTTTGAGGCTCTACAGCCTCTTCATCAAATAAGATATTAATCACAGAAGAAGATGGGAAGAGGAGGAAAACATCCCAAATTTTTCAGCCATTTTTCCATCTTGAGATGGAAGTTGTGAGTTGAATGAATAGTTCCTCTTAGATGTTGTAGAAGTTAGGTTATACTTTACATTCAGAACCAATGGGTACCATCTATTTTTCCAATGTTCCTTCTTTTGTCATTTGCTAAATCACATTAAACAAAACATGTTGACATGTTTCTAATAAATATCACATCTGGACTGAAAATATATAGATCATCATTAGTTGCAGCAAACAGATTCAGGAAACCAACTGCCAGCCAAAGGTTATCCAAATTTTTGCTGTCCAAATCTAAGTGTTCATAGATTTCTGGAACAAAGCATGTCAAATTCTAAAGGCGTGTGAAAATAAAAAGTAATTAGCATAAATATTTCCACTTGAGCAGTTCCCTGAATTATATTATTCCCCAATGAGCTGTAAACAATAATAAGCTATCTAGGTATGTGGTTTTACAAAGTTTCTTGAAGTGTTACTATTAGACCTAAAATAAGGTATCAGTTCACAGTGAAACAGTTTGTTTTGCTTTTTAAAAGGGAAATTTAGAGACAAAGAGAGAAGTAATGTATAGAATATGAAAATAGTTGATAAAATGTGGTTTTTTTAACATTTCTATTGTGGCAATATAGTGATTGCATTGCAACTTAATAGAGAGGTCGAAAATGAAGTAATCTACTTTCAGTAACTGCTGGGGGCTATTTTATAATAAAAGTATCTGCACCTTGAAAACATTTTCCATTGGGTTTATTTATTGAAGGCCTGTAATTAAGCTATGCTGACTACAGAGAGCAGTCTCTGGGTCAAGGTGGAGGTTAATAGAAAGATGTTAATATGATACCTATGTGCTTCGGTGGGTACTTGAATAAAAATAGGAATTCGTTTTCCATTTCTTTTGGCATTCTCAGTTTTCTAACAGTGAGGACCAAAATACAAAGCACTGACATGTTCGAAAGTCAATGATCCACAAAATATTTTTCCTAAATTAAATACATTTAGCCTGCTTTTATTACAAGAAATATGATCAGGAAGGGGACACTGTAGAATGTATTTTAGCAGGTGTATGGAAAAAGCATGTTCCTCAATCACATATTTTTAAATCTCTGCTAAAAGGAAGGTTGGAAACTGAGAGCTGAATTTAGCTGATTGATTTTAATTAACTTGCATGTTCTGGTTCTATTTTGAATGTTAATATTATGGAAGCTACCTTGTTTTCTTAAAAAAAGAAATGAGACTAACATTGGTAAATGTCAATTAATAACAGGAAGAAGTAAGAGGAAAAAAAGAGAAGGAAGAAGCACTTGACTCTCAATTCTTGACTCATAACTTCAGCTCTGGCCAGCTCCTGTAGGAATGGCTCCTAAGTGGCAAGTAATTCAGGTCCCTTACACTGCTGTGCATCATTTTATTTCTTTTCATTATTTTTCTCTGGGAGAGATGCCCATAAATACCAATAACCTTGGTAACACCTCTCTTGGGATTCACCAGGCCTTCTGGCCTACTTGGATTTATTTTTTACCATTTTAATTAGAAGAAGAAGAATTGGATAATAATTATATTCTTTAAATTAAAAGACCGATAGTAATCAAGCAGAAAATAAAAACGATGGATGCATGCAATCCTCTGCTTTGTGTGGAAGTATTGCATGCTCCACCTACAAATACGAAGAGGAAAAAAAAGGAAAGGAATTAAAACTAATCAGGATTGAAGAGAGCTGTGTATATAACTACAGATAGTGATTTAGAGCAAATTTGCCAGTTGGGTAAGAAAATGTATTTTTTTTTTGGGGGGGGGATAGCTCCAAAAAAGATTTTAGCCATACCATTTTCTGAGAATGTCTGCAGCATATTTTCAGAATTCAAAAGGGGCTCACCAGCTCCCAAAATTTATAGACATACATTTACATAGTGTTGAGAAGTGAAGATTGATATATTCAGCCACAAGTTGATCATGTTGCAAGTTTTATCATAACTCAGTGTATAATGACACATATCTATAATGAAGTGAGATTTTAACTTTAATATTCCAGGGTGGTTTTTTTAAAAAAATTATTAAGAATCTCAATATTTCAGAAAGATATAAAATATTACAGTCTTATGTTAGATAAGTGGGCCTAACTAATCTAGAGATAGAATTTCTTGATAGGTGTAATTTCAACCAAACCATTCCCCAATCACAATTCAGTAGATTAACCACTATCTCACACAGCTGTAAATAAATTTACTGGAAAATTCTGTATTTATTGTGATTGCTCTTAAATGTAGTGATATATGAACTCTATTTGGCTCAAATTTTAATTGAATCACAAATTGCTAATGTCATAGCTGAATGCTTTAAAACATCTCTGAGATTTGCTGATGACCTTGCAAGGTTTTGTGCATTCACATCTTCAGAAACTTACCTAGCAGTTAACATAACATGAGAGTAGCAAAATTTTATATCAAGGTTTCAAGATCCTAAAGAAGTCTAAGACAGGATCAGGATTTTCTACTTCAGACAAGTCAAGAAAGCAAGCATGAAAAATATTTGAGTAGAGAAACATTTCCTAGTAACATAATATGAAAGTAAGCAAAGCGACTCCACAAGGAAAGAGTAAATTGGTAATTAATCATCAACCAAACCTACAACAAGGTTAGAGAAAACTCCAAGGAGATTAATCTGGCAGATACTTCAGAAAGAAGCAGTCGCCTCAATTTTTACATCTTAAGAGCTGGTTCTGTGCAAATGTAGAGTTCTTTCCTTTAGAAGAAATAACATGAATATGTAACGTAAATCTCAACTAGAAACCTGAAAGATTTGAGTAGGAATATTCCCAAACAAATATATATTTGAAGTGCAAAATTGGGCTTGGATGCAGCTTTAGTAGTTAAGGAAAAAATGTTTTACTTCAAAAGCTAAGTAACTCAGAATTTGGCTTTCTGATGTTTTTTTCCTCCCCGCTGACTATTAATGAGAAATCAACAGTTACATTTTTCCCCCTTTTGATTGAAGCACATTAAATATTTAGGCCTTGTAGAAACTTCTTGGAAGTGTTAAACATGTCAGATGTCACACAAATAGATACATAATTACTTCACATGCAATCAGAAATGAAGTTACAAATCTTAAAAAAAACACTGAAAACCTGATAACTTCAGAATTACCTGAAATTTGCAGCCATCGTTACACATTGTAGTTTGTGATCCCCTTAGACAAATCCATTCAGGTGAGTACATATGGGCATATGAATGTGTATGCAAAATCAGCTTTTAACATTAAAAATGTGAGAAAGGCTGTATTATTTTGCTTTGTTTTTGGAGCGGAGATGCAAAGTTACATGGGAACTGAGTATAGAACTTGTTCCAGAAAAGACACACTTAAAAATTAAGCAGGATAAAATCAAGGGTTTGATGCAGGGATTATGGAGTTTTCACCATAATTCCCTAATCCCTACACTAAATCCTTAAATTTAACCTCGTGAAAATTTCTACCAACTGTTTCAGAGTTTGGATTTTATGTCCTACTTTACTAAAATCATTAAGGTCACTGAAATGTTAAGTGTTTCAACCTTGAAGGGGTCTATGGATGGATTCATTCCAGGGACAAGATGCAAGAATCTGCAAATTTAAGGTTTGCACATTATAGATCTTTAAGTCATAGTTATCATTTATAACTATGTAATCTGTTTTAAAGAATTAAAATATATAAGCTTTTGGTACTGGTAATTGTAGGCATAAATATTGGTCCCACATTGCAAAAGATACATTTAAGAAATATATTCCCATGTTCCAATAATAGTGATGTATTAATAATAATATTAAAATGTTAAAGTAATATGAAAGCTTGAATTGTACCAAATAAAACAAATAGATTGATATTATAATGACCTGTTTTATTCTAATATAAGATTAAAAAAACTTGTTTTTGCTATTAAGTTATTTTCCAGTTGTCTTCCCTTCCTAAATCCTTCAAAATTAGTCAGTTTAATCATGCGCACAGTATATAGACAAACATACCATTTCTTATATTCTATTAATCTACTCATCCATCAAGAGAAGTTTAATTTGAGGAAAACTTTAAAGGTAATTTATGGCAGTGTTTGTTGTGGGATTGTATTACTAACTCAGTGGCTGCTCAGTGCAAGCATAAAACTTTATATGTCTTCAATTAGAGTAAAGTCTTTCAGAAATAAAAAGCCTATCTTATTTCAACATTGAAAGAATCTGAAATTCATACATGAGATTTAGATCCATGAAAATCCATGGTTTGAGAACAAGCCCAATATTTATTTGCTCAAAAATCAGATTATGCATTATTACAATTGATAACTACAGTTTATTACAGATAGAACTTACCTTGGTGATCACAACTGCCCACTGTTTCTGGATCTCTGTCCATTAAATCATTGAAAGATCCAGTTTTGCAAAGACCTAGATCCATTCTGGAGTGATTTGAAGACCTTGTTCCATTATGCCTGGCACAGTTCACTACAGTTTGGAATTTTGGTTTTAATCAAATCCATTCAATATGTCTCATCTGAGTGGCATACAATTGCAGGAGCTCATCAAGCTTGGGTCTGATAATTGCCTGGGTAAAAAAATTGCCTTGAATTCCCTGTTGAAAAAAAAAGGGATTATAAATGTAGTCATTCACACATAAAATATTTCTAGATAGTTTGATATAAATCATTAGAGTATGATATGACGAAAAGAGTTTACAACAATGATGATTGTGATTCATATGATAAATAATATAGGTAGATAGATGATAGATAGATAGATAGATAGATAGATAGATAGATAGATAGATAGATATGAATGGATGGGTGTGTGTGTGGCAGTTAGGCAGGCAGATAGACAGAACAAGTAGCAGAAACATTTGTATCAGAGATGGGTTTCAGCAGGTTCTGACCAGTTCTGGTGAACCGGTAGCAGAAATTTTGAGCAGTTCGAAGAACCGGTAAATACAACCTCTGACTGGCCCTGTTCCCATCTATTCTCTGCCTCCCGAGTCCCAGCTGATCAGGAGGAAATGGGGATTTTGTAGTAACCTTCTCCTAGAGTGGGGAGGGAATAGAGATTTTACAATATCCTTCCCCTGCCATGTCCACCAAGACACTCTCACCAAGACACACTCACCGAACTGGTAGTAAAATTTTTTGAAACCCACCACTGATTTGCATCCATATCAAACACAAAAACTTTCCAGCTTGGATTATTTCTTCTCCAGCTTCTCCTGGGAATATTCACAGCCATTTTCAGGTACAAGAAGTTCTGTTGGAGCAGCTGAATGAAACTCTGATGAAGCAACAAGGTCATTTTGTTTCATGGAAGGGAGCAAAGGTTCCCTCACAAAGCAACTTCAAGGGAGCACTTTATCTGAAATTTCATCAAAGTATATCTTTCCGATTCTGCACAACCCTCTTCAATAACATCTGTACACATTTCAAGGAACATTTATTTTTCAACCTTCCAAATCTAAATATTCAAGCCTGATCATGTTGATTTCATAAGCCATGATAGAGCGAAAAAATCATAAAAGCAATACAACTTTTGAATCAGTTAATGAATATTATTAGGAGATACATAATAGATCCTACAGAACTGGAGACAGTCCTTTCTTGTAGCAGACAGGACTGAATGAGATGGTGGTGTTCAGCCTCAAACAGCCTTCCTATGTTCATATGTTTTGGACCATTAAAATAAAGGCCATCATTACAAGAGCCATCTTCTGTAAGGACAGCATCCTACATCAACCAAATTTAGTTATTCATTTCATTTTCTGTTATTTCTGTTTTCCCCACCCAAAGGCTAAACTACATACTGATCAAGTAAATTGCAACATTATTTTATCCTCCAATGATTAGTTCTCAAATCATTAGCATCTATAATGAGCATCATTACCTTCTCCTTATGTGAAATCATAAAGAAATAAAAACAAGAACAACGGAACTATGACCTGCAGACAAATTCACATTTGGTAAGTAATCATTTAGTCTGATTGTCCTCATGCACTCTAGCTTGTACATTCTCTTTCTTGAATGTGGAATACTTTTTTTTTTCCCTCAGACACTTCTTTTCATAATCAATTCCTTGCCAATCAAGTTCTTCTTCCCCAGGGAAATCAAAATAAATTTACTCTCCAAGGACAAAACCATTTTTTCCCTTCCTTAAACTTAATTCTTCTATCATACACTTAAGTGTGGTGAGAACTCACAACCATAACTTAGTTTCAAGAAGCTTTGGTTCTACTAGCAAATCTTTCTATATACACAGAAATGTTTTTTTTTTAAATAAATAACGCAGCAATCTATTAATCTGTAGCATCAGTTGTATCCATTTGCAAGACTACATTTGGATCACACCTAGCCTCCATTGAAAATCTTTAAAAAACACAATAATATGTGAGTAGGACAGCAAGTTGTACATCACCTTCTCTTAATTCAGGGCCATCACCAAAAGAACCACTGAAGAATTCAATAAATGGATAAGTTCATTTGGAGAGA
This sequence comes from Grayia smithii, assembly GCA_032468115.1. Taxonomy (NCBI): domain Eukaryota; kingdom Metazoa; phylum Chordata; class Lepidosauria; order Squamata; family Grayiidae; genus Grayia; species Grayia smithii. The sequence continues at coordinate 100,973 of JANHFM010002758.1, read as the reverse complement.
AAAAAACACCTTCAGTTATTCTGTCTGTTTGGAACAGGACTGAATCATTTAAAATATAAAATCCTGTAGATGTGAAAAATGGACATGGATATTTGAACATAGATATATGCATAGCTGTTCCTTGTCCCTCCGTGCCTTATACGCCTACATAAAATCAAAGTCTATTGACCAATTATGCCGCAACTGTGGATACTAGCAAGTAGTGAGATCCAGAGCACCATAGTGATTAAGGTATTGAACCTGGTTCAAATCCATCCTCTGCCAAGGGATCTTGTGGACGAGTTGGAACCAGTTACTCTCACCTAGAGCAACCTCCCATACAGTGTTGTTGGGGAAATCTGGAGAAGCAGTGCTGTGTATATTGCCTTGTGCTTTAAATAAATAAAGAAATATTTAATCTACAACCGAAGTAATTGTACGGAGGAAGAAATATTAATTGCATGGCATTTAAATGGTAAATGGTAAAAAAGAATTTCAAGAGGTCATTTCAAGAGATGCCTTCCTTTTCTTAACAGCATTTCCAAAAAAAAAAGAAATCAGGATGACTCGAGTACTTATTTCTCTAAGCTCTTTTGTAAGTAAATATACTTCAAGGAAGCTCATAAAAGAAATCTTTCAATGCTGTAAAAGATATTCTCTCAGCAAATGAAAAGATCAAAGTTAATCCTCAAAAGAAAACAAGAACCATAGTTCTTTTTAGTTTTCCTCTGATAGAAAGTTGTTTGACAATTTCTTAACTTAATGAAATCATACTGCTTTGGTATGTAGAATATATCAAAACTTTGTGAATGCCTCTTGGGGACTGTAAATATATATTTTGCTTTCACTAAAAATGCTTTCAATTATGGACAGAGAGAGAGGTTGACTGACAAGGTGGATAGATACTATCACCCATGACATAAAATGAGGGCTCAGAGAAGCAATCAACTGCAGACAATCCTGGCAAAATGAACTTTATCAGGTTGTAAAGAGTTGGAAGTCACTTAACATCAACAATAGATAAACTCTTCCAAATTTTGTACTTAACCACTCATAATGTATGTGGGACAAGAAGTAGTCCCACATACATTATAACAAGTAGTCTTGGCTTAATGGCTAATTCAAGATACAACATACTCCCAAAAAGGTAATATTACAATCCGGTTCCAGAATTCGAAAAGCTGTAGTCACCTTCACCACCTATTGTAACCTGATTGCATTTGGGATGTTTGGTATCATGCAAGATTCCCATTCTGGCGACCCAGGTTTGATTCCCAGCCAACGCATCAAACTGTCGGGGGAAAAACTTGAATCATGAACATAGTTACACTTCGTAGAAGAACAGAGAGCACACCACAAAAGTCTCATTCATTTATCCACCACACTGTTTGCTTAGTGGTCATGGTGTTTGCTTAGCAACCATCACAAAACAGATTGTAAAATAATGCATAGTCACTTGGTGACCCAGTTAACAACTGCCACAACTTATGACTGTAATTCTAGAGTTAATCACAGTCATTAGTCAAAGATTACCTGTATAGTATAATTTACTGCTATCTTCATCCATGTACAACCACATCTGTGTTAACATTTTAATATTAAGCTATGGTTTTGTGGCTAAGCACTTGCTTCTTTAAGAATCTCACGATCAAATAATTATTTTAAATTCCCTTTTCTACAAGTCAGAAAAATACATGAGTTGTGAAGGTTGATACAAATTGTTTTGTTCCCATCTATTATGTGAATAAGAAAACAATTCAGCAGTTTTCACCCTTCTTGCATGTTTGAATAGTGTTTCCTCGGCACATAAAATATATTATAATTAATTTCGGTCACAAACTGAAAGTGTTTATAAAGTAACAATCTCAATCATTTTCTTCATATCTTGAAGAAAAATATGTTTTAACATGTGGCTTTAAAGCCTTCCCAAAATGCAGTGACCTATCACATTAGCGAAATTGCTGCCTGTGGTAGACACACTTTCAGATAATTTTGTTTGATATTTTGGCTTTGTAGTTGAGGTTGTGCTTTATTTTGTTGTTAATCACATGGAAAGACAAACCTGCACTTAGAAAGGCATTTTAATATAAACAAATATTTTCATGAATATTTTCATGCTGATTATTTTGAAAAAGCAGAGAATGATTGTCCAAAAAAATCTGATTAAAAAAAACAAATTGTTAAATAACTAAATAAATTTAGTTGTCCGTATCACATATTTAAGAAAAAAATGTTAAATGAATGAAAAGATAAAATATACAGTATAGGGGACTGTTGCTTTCCTGATGCTTTTAGAGTTAATGGAATATATAATGGAATAGACCAGAGTGAACCAAGGGAGCATTAGTCCATCACTTTGATCTTTAGACAGGTAACAACAATCTCTTTTGTAAGTAACTTATAGCTTCTATAAGCCTCTTTAATTTAGGGCCATTATCACAACATCTTCTGCCTGTAAAAAGCCATTTAGCATTCCAATTAGTAACTAAAGTTTGTACAATGCATTTATTAACGATATTTCACCATTTTTAATTTCTTTGTACCCTTGAAATTATTCACTGCCTGAATTTTTCCCAGAGGAATAATGATGAACACTATAGTGTGAAACTGATTTTAAAAAGGTTAATGGAAATATCATCCATAAATGACATTTCAATACTAAAAAGCATTTCAATGGCCCACCTTGATTATATTTGTGTGTTGTTTTTCTAGATATTTCAGTTTGATTTCCATATCTTTGGAAGCAATAAGGACTCAAGGATGTGAAATTAATTAATTCCAAGCTATTTTTTATTAGGCTAAATTAGATTAAAGTGAATCTCAAACTTCAAGTGGTCGAGCACATACTTATAGCTATGATTCTGTAATTCCACAAAGCTGCATGTAGTCCTTGACTTGTAACCATTCACTCAGTGACTGTTCAAAATCATGACAGTGCTGAAAAAAATGGACTTAAGACCTGTGTCCAAAGTTCAGCTGTTGTAGCACATATTTGTGGCTTGGCAGCCCATCCATACTTACAACCACAGGGAGACTACAACTCTCCTATCTTCCCTACACAGTCTATCTGTGCACTTTTAGTCACTCTGCATCCTGCCATGTGAGGTAGCACACAATACTATTCGTTCAAATTTCTGCATTTATTTTTGGCCAATACATGATTTCTTCAGCCTTCTAAATCAGCATCATTGCCTTTTAAAAAAACATTTCTTCCGGCTTCCAGTTTGACTTCTGGTGCCATTGACAGTCCTTTTTAAGGGCTGCCGGCACCGCCGTTTGTAATGTCAGGGGGGCAGCATCCAGCGACTGCCCCCACCGGCAAAAGCTGTCCTCTCAGGTGAAGAGACGACAGCGACCGTCCTGGCTGAGGTCAGCATCCCCCAGACCCCCGGATCATCTGATTTCGGGGATCAATTGGGGAGCCCCCTGGAAGCCGGGAAATGGCTCCGAACGGCAGTGCACACCTGCCGCTAATGGGAGAATGAAGGATTAAATTATAATGCAACCGGAACAAAAAGGTGTTTTCTAATCACAAGTATTTTTCAAAGTTTTTTTTTTCTTAACTCGCAAAGGGAATTTTTTCTCTTTTTTAAAATTTTTGGAAAGTGCTGAAGTGGACAGTCAAATGGCATCTGGCTTAAAACTGAAAGATTTTAAAGAGACTATTCTTTTTCTTTTTTTCTTTTCTCTTCTTTTTTCTTTTTGAATTATCTATTAAGGATTTTAAGATATATTTTTAAGGATTTTTTTTTCTTTTTTCTTCTTGGGTGGTTGTTTTTGTTGAAAGCTTTTAAGAGTCAAGAACATTTGATTATATGTGAACTGGGGAAGGAGACAAGAAGAGGGGGGGAATAAATAATTAATTAGAACAAAGGATTGCAACGAAATGGCGGCTAAATATTTTGGTGGAAGTTTTACACATTTTATATATCTAGAGGAAAAGAATTTTATGGATATTTTATATCAAAGATAATATTTTTGTATTTTTGAGTGGGGCCCCTGAATCTGCCAAAAAAGGAAAAATGAGTTTTAAAAATGATTAAAGCAGATG
>JANHFM010002758.1:54798-76175 GCA_032468115.1 Grayia smithii | reverse complement strand
CCTCCTCCCCCTCCTCCCTTCTATGCAATGGAAGACAGCTCTGCCCCACTCCCCCGATAATTATGAGACCCATAAGAAGGCAGTCAGCAGACGGATTGCTCTTCAACCTTCTATCTCTTTTGGAGAACAAGCTAAGGCCAAGTTATCTGATGGACCTTCTTCCCATTTTCCGGAATCCATTTTTTTCTGCTTCTCAAGCTGCATCGACTCTTGGAAGACAAAGTCTATGTGCTCGGACAGTCGGCCAGCCCACCCCTCTCAAAAGAGACTTTCTAAGGGACACGGAGGGGGAAAAAAAAAATCAATTTCACTCACCAGAAAGAAATGCAATTCCTTTTCTCAGGTCATCTCCAAGCTCCTTGGCCCGCGATGGGGCAGCTGATTCTAACAAACACAACAGTGCAAAACGTGTGAATGAGCCAGCAGGGCAGCTCACCCTCATGGGGTCAAGGTCCTTGAGCTTCCCTTTTGGCAATTTTGGGATCTTGTTCCTCATATTGATGGCCAGCACAATCCAATAATTTGCAACAACCTACCCGGAGTCCTTTGGGAGTTGGGTGCCATATAAATTAAAATAAATAAATAAATATAAAACCCTCATCAGACATTGTTGCTATGTAACTTCTCAATTAAAGCGCTCTTTATAGCCTCGTGAGGGTGAACAATAATTATTATATTGGGCAAAAATGATGTCCAGGGCGCAACGCACAGCCACCATTTCCAAATACAAAAACTCTTCTTATAAATGCATGGAACAACTTCCCATATCTGCAGCCTAAGTGGAAAATAAATAAATAAATAAAAAAACCCCAAGCTTTTCCCCACAGGGCTGATAGAAGGCAGCTTGAAATATAGTAGACAAAAGCAATATTATATCCTTTTTTAAAAAAAAAAACCTGGAAAATACGGAATAAGCTACAGTCTGTACACCAAGAAACTTTCCAAGTCAAGGGTCCGTTCAAGACTTGATCAATGACTCTTTCTGTTTCCATGGAATGCTTCCCCAAAAACACGGCTGAATCACGACACTTTGTAAACAGAATAGAATAGAAGGTCCCTTGGAGGTCTTCTAGTCCAACCCCCTGCTTAGGCAGGAAACCCTACACCACTTCAGACAAACGGTTGTCCAATCTCCTCTTAAAAACTTCCAGTGTTGGAGCATTCACAACTTGTGGAGGGAAGCTGTTCCACTGATGAATTGTTCTCACTGTCAGGAAATTTCTCCTTAGTTCTAAGTTGCTTCTCTCCTCCTTGATGAGTTTCCATCTGTTGCTTCTTGTCTTGCCTGGTGCTTTGGAGAGTAGCTTGACTCCCTCTTCTTTGGGGCAACCCCTGAGATATTGGAAGACTGCTATCATGTCTCCCCTAGTCCTTCTTTTCAGTCTAACTAGACATACCCAGTTCCTGCAACCGTTCGTCATATGTTTTAGCCTCCAGTCCCCTAATCATCTTCATTGCTCTTCTCTGCACTCTTTCTAGAGTCTCCACATCTTTTTTACATCATGGCGACCAAAACTGAATGCAGTATTCTAAGTGTGGCCTTGCCAAGGCATTATAAAGTGGTTTTAACATACCATACCTCTGTTTATGCAGCCCAGAACTGTGTTGGCTTTTTTGGCAGCTGCTGCACACCACTGGCTCATATCTAAATGGTTGTCCACTGGGACTCCAAGATCCCTCTCACAGTTACTACTATTAAGCAAGGTGCCACATATACTGTACCTTGCTCAATAGTACAGAGATGAGCATCGCCTCCTAGAGTCGGACATGACTGGACAGGGGGAAATTTATCTTTACCTTTCGAAAACAATCAGATAAGAGGAGATGGAGTCAGAGAAAGAAAGTTAAGAATGGCCTGCTCTAATGGATTAGGGAGCTAAAAGTGGTGGTGAAAAGTTGATACTTTCAACATTCTATTAATGTAATATTACGGTAAAATAGAATTAGTTAAGCTAGTTGTGTTTCCTGTCTAGTTTATCCTGTCTAGAGGACTGATAACAGTGAATCATTTGGGGATTTTTATGCTGCAGAATGTTGTCATTACCTTTCAGTCAAGGCTGGGTCAGGTTATTGTATCCATCACAACAACCATTTGTTTAATAGCAATAGCACTTAGATTTATATACCGCTTCATAGTGCTGTTACAACCCTCTCTAAGCAGTTTACAGAGTCAGCATATTGGCCCCAACAATCTGGGTCCTCATTTTACCCACTTCGGAAGGTTGGAAGGCTGAGTCAACCTTGAACCGGTGAGATTCGATCTGCTGAACTGCAGCTAGAAGTCAGCTGAAGTAGCCTGCAGTACTGCACTCTAACCACTGTGCCACCTCGGCTCATATTTACATGAATTTACATATAAAAAAGAAGCCACATGACACAATCAATTCAAATGAAATTGTTTTCTTTAATATTTTAAATCTAGTGCAAACGTACACAATAAGACCATTTTTAATCTTAAAGAAAAAGAAAAGAAAGTTCATGTTCCTAAGGAATGTGACATCATTTCAAACGCAACAATGACCCAGTTTGCTTCACTGAAAAAGCCAGAGAGGGATGTTAGAGCTACATAAAGCATCATTTTTGCTCTCTTCATTTCAGGTAGCAGTTTAGAAGAGAAGCTTCACTCAAAGCCTCACTGAATTGAAACATTCTTTGGAAATTTTGTATTGCCCTAGAATTCATAACAAAAAGAACATGGGTCAGAAAGCTAATGGATAATGCAGAGGTCAGCCTATCTTCCATTGAAAGCCTAGAAACTGAATCTGGCCCTCCATTTACAGTTCTTGGAGATCTGGGTTGAAAAGATGAAAAGCAGTGATAAGGAGCGGGGGGGGGGGGAAGTTAGATATGGAGCCAGTTCATAATTTCTTTCATATAAGTGATCAAATGCACTTTTATTTATTTATAAAACATCTAAAGGCACTGCAATCTTTAAAAGACTATAAGTGGCTCCCCAACAACACTAACAACAAGCCAATGAAAAGAATAATATGCTTAAATAACAGGCTAGATGCCAGTCTAGCATTATATTGTATTACTGTATATTATATACAAGTATAGTACAAGTATAATACTGTACAAATACAATAGAGGTCCTTGGGCAAGAATCCACTAAGACTTCACTTGCCTACCTCAAATATAAGAATATAAGAATGGCATGAGTTAGGAGAATCATGCTGGCTCACACATCAGATTAACCACGTGCTTCAGATGTTGGGGTACCAGGAGAATCTGACAATAGGTCAGGGCTACTGGACATACTACACATGGACAAGAGAACCTGAAATTGATGAATGCTACTACAACAGTAGACCTAGTGAAAGGAGACATTTGAGTGAACTATGGATAGGCAGAAGATTTTCATCTATTGAGAAACAGTTAATTACCCAATGCTTCAACATAGTGCAGAGGAAGCTGCTCACACAACTTGAGATAGACCAACTAAACATTACATCCTGGACTCAAGAACATCCAGAAGAACAGTTAACTTCTGAAGCTGGAATGTCACTGTCATAAATTACAAAGCACAGCAGCTCATATGAAGCATAAGATTATGTATAAACTAAAGTCAACACTCGAGATTAGTTAGCAATGCTCAGTGGAGAAGTACCATCAGATAATACACTAAGAATTGTTAGTAGAGCCTTCCCACAATCCCTAGCCAGGACCACCATAATTTAAACCAATGAACTGGTATATGCTTATGGTCATTGTAAACTTGGAGATGTTTGGCTACAGGATAAAAAAAGAACAGCAGTACATACCTCCATGGAAATTGAGTTTAGAAGCTAAGATCAAAGTAACTTGGACAGAGGCTAGTCAGCTGGTGGAATTAAAGGTGTGAGGTTTAAGGATAAAACTCACCTACTGAAAAAAATACCATTTGAAGAACTAGAAACTGCTAAACACTCCCAGCACTGGCTATCAAGCTAAGATGACACACTAGAGCAACAGAGGCCAAGAAAATAAATGCTCTGTTCTCCAAAGAACCATCCAAGTTGTACTACCAACTGCAGTGCAAGAACATAATAACAGTAGAGCCACCAATGGCAGAAACTGGACTACTGTAAGAACATATGGGAGAAAGAGAAGACATGTAACATACAGGATCTGAAATCAGACCACAACAATGTTGTGCATACACTGAATGGCACAACCATATTGTGTACCAGAACATCTGCACAGTATATAAGCTAGAATAGATAATATAGCAGAATAACAGGGAATCCTGTGGGATTCCAGATCCAGATAGACAGGTACTGGCCAGCAATGGTGATAGATGTCGGGGCACCAAAGGTCAGCCATTTCACAAAGAAGGTGCATTAGAAGCTGGAAAAGTACCAGGGGCCTAAAGAAGGAAGTGAAGATAATGTGAAAAATAAAGGCCAAAATAGTTCAGTGGTAATAGGAACACTTCAGGCTGTGACTCCTAATCTGGGATTGGGCTACAACAGATCCCAGGAATCACATCACAGCTCTCTGTCCAGAAGAATGCAGTGATAGGAATAACTAAGATTAGGGGTGGTATTCACTTACCTTCGCTACTGGTTTGCAAATGTGAGTGTGTACGCGCTCTCTCGCTTCGCTCACACTGCCACCTCCGTGCATCTGCAGGACCTTCCACACATGTGCAGAACATCAAAAACAGGATGTGATTATTTCCAGATGGGTGGGTGGAGCTTCCCACTCTCACCACTACCGGTTCACCCAAACTGGATAGAACCAGCTGAATACCACCACTGGCTAAGATCCTGCATAGAACTGCTGAACCACCAGGCCTCTGATAGAAATGAGGACCTTCAACAGCCATTCCCTGTTCACTCAAGAACAGGTGATCTCATATAGAATTTAACAGATAGCAACCATTAAATCCCTTTCCAATCTTCTAACACTGTCTCATTGTAGCAAGGAGGTTTCCTGGTAACCTATCAGGTTTAGCATGATTATCGGTTTATACATATTCATAAGAATATAGTTTGAAATCAAAAGTCTGTGCTATGGTAACTTCGTGCTACGTAGCTATATAGCCTTTTATCTTCAAAGAATTCTACAAACAATAATTCATTAAGCTTCATAAATCATAGCTATTATCCTTCATATCATTATAGGAGATCAGACAGACTACAGAGGAAAGGTTAATGGTTTTATCAAGGCTGCAATAGAGATGACATCAGCAACATAAAATTATCAAGTACAAGGTGCGCTTCAGAAATGGTAAAAGTCACAGTAATTATTTAAAGTACTTGGAAAAATTATTTTGTCAAAGCTCAATGGTTTACTTGAAGTTCATATTCATAACTAACTTTTCTTGGCTCAGCATCAATATTCTGGATGCTTTATGCTTTGATTACTCTCAACCCTGAGATAACTGTTGGAATGAGTAGGATTAAGTACCAATACTTTCAGTTCTTACAATTAGGCATAACCTTATAATATCCTACAATCTACAAAGAAGATTAAAGTAGTTTTTCACTCACATGATATAATTAGGTAAAAAAAATACTAAGTATTTCTTGGATTTTATATGCCAGAATAAAGGAATATGCAAAAGATAGGAAAGTAAACTATCCCAGTTTGGCATTACTTAATACTAGTGCTAGAGTCTTAACTTTTTATTCTTTCTCTTACCCTTTTCTGAATTTATTCTTTATTTATTCAATTTCTAACTGCCCATCTCATCCAAGTGACTCTGGGTGGCTAACAATTCTAAAATTGTAAAACAGTTAAAACAATTAAAAATAATAAAACAGTAAAAACTTTCAAAAATCAAATATATACAGTGGATGAGATAGTTAACCAACTAATAGTAAAGCCAAGAAATGGGACTCTTAACTGTTAGGGCCATGCTTATCTCTGAGATGAGAATATTTCACAAAGCACTGGCTAAAGCAGAGAAGGTCAGTTTTTGAGTTCTCACCAGTCAACATTCTTTGATTGATGGGATCTGCAGCTTGCCCAATTTGCTGGATCAAATTGGACAGGCAGAGTCTCTTGGATCCCTTAGGAAAGCCTTATGCATTCTCCAAAGGCAAAGAAGAAATTATAACATTCTTTGTCTAGGACCTGTCCCAGCTGAAGAATGGTGTGCAAATATAAAAACTAAGGACCTTGGAATTCTATATATCGATCCCACAGTAATTGAATGTGGAAATAATATTGGAAGAAGAGCCGCAGGAGGGGGCCCAAAGAGCCGCATGTGGCTCGCGAGCCGCGGTTTGCCGACCATTGGGTTAAGGTATTATATTTACCCATGAATTGCTTCAAACATGGTTGTTGAATAAATCACAATGACTAAGTTATATAACATATCAGATCAAAAGCAAGCAAGCTACATGACATGTTAGTATAGTAAAGAAATCCAGCCACCAATCCAGGAAGCTGTGTGGGTGGCAACAATACTGTATTTTTTTTCTCAGTTCCTAGCTTGCTTGTTTATTTATTTATTCTGCACTACATGTATTGACAGCAACTATGTTATTTATCCATGTTATTTTATGCTTTCCAAATATTCAGGACTGTTCAGTACCATTCTGGCTCTGAGTGCCATGATTGAGGAAGGAAGGAAGGAAGGAAGGAAGGAAGGAAGGAAGGAAGGAAGGAAGGAAGGAAGGAAGGAAAGAAGTATTTTCCTTTCCTTCCTTTACCTTACCTTACCTTACTTTACCTTACCTCTTACTTTTTTGGTTACAGTTTCAATTGCAATTTACTAAAAGGGACTTGATGGAAAAGATTAATGAACTAAGATTGCCAATAATCAGCTCTATCATATTTATGAAGGAACTTGTTTTATAACTCCTTTCCTCTATGTAAACATTCTAATCTTATCCTAGTGAAATTTATTGTGTATATGTGGATACAACCATAATCCATTTCTCTTCCAACACAACAGTTTCAGACATTTTTTAAAAAGTTCAAATGATAAAAGTATCTTGAAGGTTACTTAATAAATTATTGAGGGCTTTTTATTTTGATTAATATTTTCTATTGTTATGAAATCAGATGCCTCATGGAAGTCAAGCTACAGTATAACTTTATCCAAGATCACCTTGCCTTCCACTTTATGGTATAGTGGTGAAAGTTAAGGGAAAAAAATGCAGACATGGACTGTTGTTAGGCTAACTAGTCAAATAATAAATCCAGATGCTGGATAATCTGTAAATTCCCACACAGGTGTGTTCGTTTATTTATTTATTTTTATTTCTTTGTTAAATTAATTGCCACCTATCTCGCTGTGGGGCTACTCTAGGTGGCTTATAACAATAAAAGGAAGATCAATTCTCTCTATAAATATAAATTGGGTGTATGAGTTTGTAGAGCTCACATATACCCTAACTATTACAAATGGGTAATTTTTAATTATTTGCATTTTGTTCATATATGTTTATGTAAACCTCCTTGCAATTAGAAACATGAAAGTATTTAAATTCTAACCACATTTCTATTTTTATAGGCTGGCAGTTACCTGATGCGAAAAAATATACAATTTCCCATTAGTAAGTTGAAATTGTACTGAATATACAGTCTATTGTGTTTAATTGTATGCCTGCACTGAAACTGGAGGAACAAAATTAGTTTATTAGGAGAAAAATTGACCCAGCCAGATGAATACATTCACAATTGATTTTTCTGCTCTCTAGTTCCTGCTGCTTGATCTCTATCCCTATTGAATTTATGTTGCTTATCTTCCAGCATTCAATACAAAGGGTAAATTCTGAATAGACCCTCAGGAAAAATAGTTAGTCAGTGCATTATTTAAAAAAGGAAACCTTAATCTGACATGTTTCTCACTGAAAAGTAGTTTGATTTAATACCCTCACTGATCTTTAGGAACAGTTCACAACTTGTATTTTGGGTCGTCCCACCCCACCCTAAAATGAAAATTTGTGTATGAAAATGATATCCAATACTGAACAACTAAATGTCTTACGAAATAATCAGGGTCGGGTTCCAAATCCCGTTGCTACCGGTTCGCTCGTGCATGTGTGCGTACTCGTGCATGTGCATGGCATCACGTAGGGTGGGCAGAGCCTCCCGCCACCGCTGCTACCAGTTCACTTGATCCGGTGTGAACCAGTAGCAACCCACCACTGGAAAGAATGAAAGAATAGGTATTTGACTTATTTACACTTCTTATTCTTTCCCTCTCTGTTATTAGTTTTCTTGAATTATATATCTAAAATATATATAGGAGACAAAATGAGATAGAGACTTGTAGAGGTCTGCAGAGTCATCATACCATTTATCCTTTTAATACTAATTTCTGTCGTTTTCTCATTTTTCCCCTTTTAACTTTATGCTTGATCTCATCAAATCATCAGAAACACCGGGGATTCATTTATGCTTTGTGCTGCAAAACCCTGGATTCTTTTTTTAATAAAAAAATGGAACCATTCAATTAAATGGGAGTTTTTACACTCAGATATAGCACTCCAGAGAGCATGAGGTATGATTTTAATCAAACAATATTTTTCCCCAACACACACACACACACACACACACACACACAACACTGCAGTAAAAGTATTCATTTTACTTCAGTGTCTAGACTAGGCTTTTGAAGGATTTTTTGGGGGCGTGGGTTGTCACTAAGAAAACCATTTATATAATGCCATATAATCGATGGGGAAACAGATTTTAGGAAAGTTCCCATCATCATCAAGTTTGGAAATTTTGAAGTCAATATTTTCTAATCCATGATATCAGAACAACTGATATCCTATGGGTCAGGTGCCTCTCAGATGACATCTTATGAGTCCAATTTCGGTTGCGCCTTTGAATAGGTTTTTGAGACCTGATAATTGCCTGGCCCAGTACCTGAAATTATTTTGGAAGGCTTTGGAAGTGGTTTACCATTGCCTCCTTTCTAGAGTTGAGAGAAAATGACTGGCTCAGGGAGGGACTACAACTCGCAGACTCCGGTTTCTAGCCTGATGCCTTAAACATGACACTCAACTTTCTGCTACACTTTTAAAAGGGAATCATCTGAACACTTTCACTTCAAACTCTTTCTATTATTTTGCTATTGCTCCATATACTTTATTCTATGTCCTATATCAAGGGCTTTTTGTGAGGGAAGTTAATCTGGGATGGTGGTGATGGTGATGACTGATGATCATGATGGAAAATATCCACCCTTCTAATGGATGTGGTCCAAAAAGTTGTTTTTTTAAAAAAAATTATAAAGGAATAAATACATAGAAATGATTCAGAGAAAAGTTATTCAGTGAGTAAGTAGCATTCAACTTTCTGATCATAGCCTCCTTTTGAATGTGTTTTTTGCTGATTGGCAGACTTCTTGACTGTTACATATAAACACCATAAATACTTTTGAATTTGTGTACAAGTTCCTGTAGTTGAGTTAGATTGCATTTTGAGAAGTCTTATCAGGCACTTAACAAATTAGACTTTTTCCCCACAGCTTTCCTCAGGCACCTCTCAAGTTAATTAATATTTATATCTATATTAATTATGCACTGCATAAGAATATTACATTTCTGATTGTCTTAGTATATTTCCAAGACAAAATTGTTGGCTTTAACTTTAAAGCCTTAATGACTTGAGACTAGGATGATCAGAAAGTTCTCTGCTTATTTTGAGTTTCTAAGCTTTCAGAACTTTTTCCAAAGAGTTTCCCCAGCATCCTTACTAAGGGCACAAGAGAATTCTGGGAAAAGGATCTTTCTTTTGTTGTAATGAGGAAGACATTAATTACAGGATATCTGTTTTTGTGCTTTGAGCCAGTTTGGTCTAGTGATTAAGGCACCAGGCTAGAAAGGAGGAGACAGTGAGTTCAAGTCCTGCATAAGTCATGAAAGCCAGTGGGCTGACCTTGAGCCAGTCACTCTCGCTCAGCCCAACCCATCTCACAGGGTTGCTCTTGCTATTAGGGGGGAAATAGGAAGGAGTATTATGGATGTTCATCACCATCCATTATTTTTAAATGTAATAAAGGTAGGATATAAATAAATAATTGTCCAATGAACCAATTGATTGTATTCTATGAGAGGAGGAGGAGGAGGAGGAGCAGGAGCAGGAAGAGGAAAAGAAATAACAACAATTGTAACGGTGCTATGAAAATCAGTCAATCTCTCATATTTCACAGAAATTATATATTGGATGATGTGACTCTGCATGTCAAATTAAAAGCACCTTTACCTTACTGATTTTCAGTTAAATATATAAAAAACACCACATTCACCAATATGTCAAGTTCAGTTCTATTTTTAAACCTTTATTTTTAAAAAGAATCATATTGTCCTCAATGCTGTAATGCTTGAAAAAAAAATCGTCACTTTATTATTATTATTTTTAAAAAAACGATTGTTTATTCACAGAGAGGCATTCAGTTACAAACTGGAACAAAAATATTTCAAAAAGGTCAGCAATGGTCTATGATGTATCAGTGCAATTTAATATCTCGTCATTTTATAGGCTTAGTTCACAGTGTGGCTTTTCAAAATGTCTTAGGTCGTAGGTTGTAGGTTGCAGTTCACAAGTTCTTTCTTTTTAATGGTTCTTTTTAAAAAATTGTTCACACATACAAAAGCAGCTCTTTAGGGATAAAACTAGATTAGAAACCATCTCTCTTTCAAGTTCTGTTTTGAATTTTAGTGGTGATATGGAAAGGTGCCCTCCTGTCAACCCTTTCTTTCTTTTCTTCTTTTTTAAACAATGAAAGGTCTCCACAGGTCTACCTGGGAGTGACAGAAAATCTTTCCTGAGATGAAATTTGCCATTTAAATATTCCACAGGTTTTATTAAAACATCATTTTAAAATCATCAGAAAAGCTAATCCATGATGGTCCACAGTGGCTTTTGTAGGGTGTCAGCTTTTCACAAATTTTGGTTCTTTTGGTTCTAGAGATGGAGCTCTTAACCATGTATGCTTCAATATCAGTATAACATGATAGAAAGTGAAGATATCTCAAAGGTGTCTTTTCAAAAGGCAACTGGATGGTTTTTTATCTTTGAGGAAGAAGAAAATATTTTGCTTCTCATCCAACAAACTTCCTCAATTCTGATGGGTGCTTCTTGGATGAGATGTTTATTGAATGAGCAGTGAAACATTTTCTTCTTCTACCTCAAGGAAAAAAACAGTCCAATTCAGTGGTGGGATTCAAAAATTTTTACTACCGGTTCTGTGGGCATGGCCTGGTGGGCATGGCATAGCTTGGTGGGTGGGCTTGGTGAGCATGGCAGGGGAAGGATACTGTAAAATCTCCATTCCCATCCCATTCTAGGGGAAGGATACTATAAAATCTCCATTCCCTCTCCACTCCAGGGGAAGGTTACTGAAAAATCCCCATTTTCTCCCAATCAGCTGGGACTTGACAGGCAGAGAATAGATGGAAGCGGGGCCAATCAGAGGTGGTATTTACCAGTTCTCCAAAGTACTCAAAATTTCCTGCTACCAGTTCTCCAGAACTGGTCAGAACCTGCTGAATACCACGTCTGGTCCAGTTACCTTTTGGAAAGGCGCCTTTGAGACAACTATGACCTGGATGACTGAGAATCTTAACAGACGTTTAACCTTAAGATATGTTTACCAAGACAGTGAGAATTAAGCAAGAATTTGGTTCCTCTGGAATTTGTGGATTTGTACATACCACTGAACTCTAATTCCTTTCAACCGCAACCAGTGTAACTGAGAATTATATTTTATTTATTTGGAAGGCCACACTGCTATTAAAGAAACTTCAAAGGTTGGCTACTGTAGCTTCTATGCTTCGGAATTTGTAGATACCTTTGAGACAAATGCTGAACCTTGAACCCATCTGTCAATACTGAACATTTATAGAAATGACTAATGACTAAAAAATCAATCAAACAAACCAAGGCAAGGGCAAAAAAAGTAAAGAACACAATTATAATGACAGACTTGAGAGTTTGACAAAATATTTATAGGAGGGCCCTGTCCACATGTTGTGGGTTTCCTCAGGCCAATCTAGAATTACATTATTTACAGTCTTTGCATTAATAGATGCTCAAAGAAAACAGGCACTTCTAGATTAGACTGGGCCCATTTAAATGCATTCAGAATTATAATATATGCCTTACCTATGCATACATTTTTGCTTGTGATTTCTGTCTTCCAAAATATTCATTGGCATTAGCTGCCTGTAAGAAATTCAACTATTTTACACTATACAGCTATAGACAAAAAAGCATTCATTCAAACAATATTATTGTAAATTCCTTTTTTAAAAAAGAATTTTGACTCTCCACAATTTGAAAATCCTTCCAGATTTTTCCATTCTGTACTAATGTATACGGAATTGAAGGAATGTTTTTGTAAATGTTTCCTTAATGAAATTTTAAACAAACTGTACTTACATAATCATTCCTTAACACTTAAAATGTTTTGAAATACTTAAAAGATAAAGCTCTCTACATATAAATAAACAGTGGAAAAATAACTGGTAATTCATAGATAATTACACAGCATTATGAACTCTCGGTTTGCCCTAATTCACATTTACACATCTATATATTTATAAGTGTGTAATAAATGGCTTGAATGTTGATAACAAAGCAATGACTGATTTAAGTGCCTGATCTTTAAATAAGTAACAAAATGTGATTCTCCCCCCTCTTTTTTTTTGGTAATATATCCCTATAATAGCAATAAAATTGACATCGGAGACTCCAAGCTCATTGCCTGAAATAAATGGGCTGGAGCTGGCACTGCAGTTTCAGTGTGAGTGCCTCTGACAGAATAACAAGAGAGTAGATTTAAGAATCAAAGACCTTTGAATGATGAAATGACCCTGTAAAATGGAACAAAGCTAAAGGAACATGAAAGTAATAATTACAATTTAGAAAGATTTAACTACTCAGCAGAGCACAAGGGAGGGCTGTAGGTATTGCTCTCCAAATAGCTTACATTAAGAATTTTACATAAGGTTAGTTATGTGCATTGCAATGTATACAAAAAAGTACTATGACCATTTTAAAGTAACAAATCGATGTGGCAGAAGTTCTTGTAAGGAAGCAGATTTTGGCCCACAAGAGTGTGTATATTACATTCGCCTTGCCACTTGTTTTAGCTTCTTAAATATATTATTTTGGGATAATATTTGGGAATAAGTAATATAGTATATATTACTTATTCCCAAATAAACATATAAAAACAATACTTAGGAACAAGAAATATACAAATAAAATTAATAAAAAAAGGGGGGGGGAAACCACATTTTCATGATATGTTCATATCATTTTAATGATAGGAAAATGATATGAATGTATCATTACCTTCTCTCCTATTACTACAAAATAATTTATATTTTATGGCTAAAGCTGAAATTCACAACAGCAGCTTCTAAGAAAGGAGGGAAAGTTCTGTCTAAGCAAAAAAAAAAACTTAAGTAGTTGCTCGTAAGAAGGAGGTATAAGCTGAGAAAGTGCAAAAAGTGGAAAGAATGAAAATGGAGCAGAAAATCATGATGAAATGAGAGCAAATGGAGGAAACAACAAGCAGTAGTTGTCTGAACAATATACAGATTTAAGGATATAAGGTCCAACCTTGCCCACTTTAAGACCTGTGGACTTCAACTTCCAGAATTCCCCAGTTAGCCCTGCCGTCTGGGGAATTCTAGGAGTTGAAGTCCACATGTTTTAAAGTGGCCAAGATTGGGCACCACTGAAATAAGGTCATCCATAGTGGTGGTGGTAGTGGGGGGAAGAATCAAAATGGCAGCTGCAACAGTGCAGCTAAGGAATTAACCCTTGTTTATATGAATTGTCTGTGCAATGCACATTTTAAAAAGGGTAGGCCTTGAATTGAATTATTATTACTGCCCTCTTGACTTTTTTGAGTGCCCCTAAAATTTCCCTGAAAACAATGAAGTGGGAAAAGTTTATTAGTTGACAGGACTTTAGAGCCTAGAAGAAGCTGGGGATGGAAAATCAGTATCTTATATATTTATTCCAGCTAATTGGACAAATCTTACACAATTATTGGCATACATTAATTCCAAAATTAGATAATGCTAAAAATACCAACTTTTATAATATTAGTATTAGTATTTTCTTAATACTAAGAAAAAAACCCCCATCTCTAAGGGTTTTTTTCTCCAGCATTTCTGCATCCCAAAGTCTCATTTGACTAAAAATGGTATTATTTATATATTACCTAGATTAGGACAATACACTTTAACTAAAAATGATAACAAAACACCACATAATAGCTTGGACATTATTAAGCCTCATGTGAAACTAGTTATTGTGACTTAGCAGTTCTTATATACTGTATATGTATTGAAGCCAAAGATCCATTAACACAATCTCCTCTAATCCTCAGATCTAACAGAGGGAGTCAGTTATATAGGCCCTTACTACCCAGTGACTGTTGACTATGACAGAAACCCACAAAGGCTGAATGTAAGGAACTTGAAGTTAGGATTCTAGCAATTATATTCAGCCAATATTTCAAATGTACAGGTGCTGTATATTTCAACAGCACCTGCCACAATGAACATATTACAATCTTATTTTTGTTGAATTGCTGGGCTAACCATGCAACAGCCAGAGATAGACCATGTTACATTCACATCAATAGAGGAGCGGATCTCCTTGTTGGCTCTGAGAACCTAGAGCAGGGGTGTCAAACCCACGATGACATGTCACCATGTGACATATTGCAACTTTTCCCTCTTCGCTAAAATGGGGGTGGGCGTGGCCAGCGTATAATTCATCCAGCCCATGGGTCGTGAGTTTGACACCCCCGACCTAGAGTTTCTGATGAGCATCCTTGGTCTCAGCAACTTGTACCTTGAACTGCAGCAGAAGTAATCCTTGATTTATGGCCACAATAGAGTCCATAATGTCCATTGCCAAAGAAGAAAATTAAGTGAGTTTGAATTTTGATCACGTGACCATGGGGATGCTGTCATGTAAAAAACAGTCATAAGTCACTTTTTTTCAGTTCCATTGTAACATCAAAAGGTCACTAAAATGAATGGTTGCAAATTGAGGGCTACCTGTATACTGTATACTGATTTGCTCTGCTAGTTCCAGAACTACATCAAACTCTATTTCCTGTCAGTAGTATGAGCTAACAATCTTTTTGAATTTTCAGTCCATATTCTGGGAATTCGCTTGCAGATATTTAGCTGTAAGATATTGAGTATTGTGCTGTAACACTGATCAAGAGCTAGCATTTGTCCCCCTGCCTATATGAGTTTGGTATTCAAGCATACAGTTCAGCACATTGGGACACGGCCATTGACCGCTTTTCAAATGCTGAAACCAGAATATTGGAATATGGGGGGGAGGGGGGGCTCGATCCTCAAAGAGGACCATTTCCTTTTAAGGAAGTAGACAATGTAATTTTAATTGACTTATGTGTACAGTATGTGATCTTAACTAAAATATCAAAAATTATTCATTAGTGGTCTTGACACTATAATTACTGTAATTATGATTATAATTACAATCATAATTTCTTCTATAAATGAAACTATATTTTCTTTTTAAGGCCGCTTTATGTTCTACTGCTTGATGAGCCAAATTAACTTCAGTGGGTAGTTCAAGAGTGGCAGCTTAACAACAACAACAACAACAACAAAAAAACAGATGACTTTGAGGAATACAGATAGTCTTCACTTAACAACCATAAATTCATCAAAAATTCATCAAAATGAATTTTGATCCTAACTCACTGTGGTCATTAAGATCATTTTTCCAATAGTCATTAAGCAGGTCACCATGGTTAAGCAAACCATGTGGTTGTTATCCATTCTCCAAAATGGGTGTTTTTTGCTGGAAACCAATCAAAAACACTGAAAACTGACACACACAAAACAAAATCATTGTCACATGAATGCTGGATGCTGCAACTGCTAGTAAATGTGAGCTGGTTTCTAAGTGCTTGACATGCAATCACGTGACCACAGGGTATGTGTGCAGACATTATAACTGAGGATGAGATGTACATAATTTGTTTTATCTGTTGTAATAGTCAAACAGTCATTAAGCAACCGATTGTTCAGCGAGGACTTCCTGTAGTACAGATAAGCCATCCTTATGTAAGTTTAAAGCACTTCTTCATTTTCTATGCCACCTTTCATATATATGAGTGCTTGGGAATTTGTGTGTGTGTTTGTGAGTGTCTGTTTGTATGCACCTCCCATCTCAAGATTACATAAAATGGTAATCTGTTATACAGTCAGGCTGTAATAACATGTCAAGAAGACAGAAAGATATCCATCCATAATTTGTGGAGAGTTTAAGGTTTGGATTCTTTAGGTGAACACCCTGTTATTTGTTTTGACCACTGTGTATTACAACCAGATTTTCATTCACACTTCATTTTTCATACAAATAAACTTTTAAAATAATACTGAGTTCTTTATCACCAGACTGTAATAGATTGGCTGAGTGAAGCAGGAGAGAAATTGTTGATGAAGATAATGATGTGTGTTGTTGTTTAAAAAAAAAAGATAAGGAAAGAAGCACAAACACTTCAATTTGGAAGTCTGTACTCTTAAGCCACTTAATTCTTAAGCATGCATAACTCTGGTTTGTAAAACAGCCCAATGGTATCAAAGAAAATACTGTAGAATATTTAAACAAAATTGCTTTAAAAATAGACCTCTTGGAAGGATGGACTGAAAGGAAGAAAACAAATGACCTTATTTCCCCATTCAAAACTCATGATACGTATCAAGTTTAACTTCCAGTTTAGAAAGTCACAGCAGAACGGCTGAAAACTACCAACAATGGATTTGGTTACAATATCTAATTCACTCTTACAGAAAATGCATCTATGTTATAATAGCTAAGGAATGCATGTCATTTAAAGAGGCTTGCCATAGCAAACACCAAGACTGAACATATGCTGTTTAACATATTTCCAATCTATTTTGCAAGTTCTTTTGAATGCAACAGTTTCTTTCTTCCAGTTGAGAACTTGATTAGCAAATAAGTCAGTCTTTTATTCTTATTAAACTAGATCAGAAAAGCAAATCAGAAGAAATACTCCTTTTGATTTTCATTGATTGTATTTTGCACGTTGATCTCATTTTTCAGGACAGTCTCTGCACTATCCTCATTTTCTGATCCCTTCACCTCCTTCTTTTTATATACATTTTTCTTTTTATAAATCCGTACAGCGATGGCCACAATGCAAAGTGGAATGAATATCACTACAGCAATCACACCTGGGGAGAGAAAAGAAAATAACAAAGTATATTTCGTAACACATCAGAAAACATGGCATAATTATAATGAAGTAGCCCTTTACACTAGAGAATATGTTGCTATCTTCATGTAAGAATGTCCAAGAATACATTGCAAGACTAATGATGATGTTGAAACTGATGGTGTTATCTAGTTTGGTAATGCAATGTTTGCAAGAAAAAAACCAGCTCAGAGAGCACCAAGGACTCCATAGTTCAACCCTGAGTACAAATATTATCTTCTATTCATAAGTGCAAAAGGTCCCATAGCAAAACACAAACACCATTTTAAGGGCAATTTATATATGTGTAAATTTTTAAGACTTCTTTTAGGCAATTATCTAAAAGAAACCTGTTATAGATTTCCTTTACTGTAAAATACATCAAAATGAAATCCACAGCAATCTACTTGTCTCCACCAAAAAGAATTCATTAAAACTATGTATTTGGGAACATTGAGTAAATATCAGCATTAATTAGGGAAGTTTCCAAACAATATTTATTCCATATTTGGATAAGTTATGATGCAACTACAAACCTTTGGACTAAGTTATGTTGGAACTACAAACCATTTACATAAAAGAGATTTATGGAGGAAGCTTGCAGGAACTTATTATAATATGGATATTAGAAGAAAATATGTTTAACCATATGATAAGAACTGATCCAGATTTTCTGTACATTTTATTTTCTGTATTTACTAGAAAACCTCTTCCCCATTGGTTCATCATTTAACAAGATATTTCCTTACATAAACAGAGAAGCAGAATGACAAAGGGAGAACAGTGGGAGCAGGAGCTACAGCTTCCCCATTGAGTTTCATTTTGAGAAGCTGGCAGGGAGCACCAGAAATTGCCTTCCCCTCTTTCTTCCCCCTTCCCTTCCCTTCCTTTCACTCCCCTCTCCTTTCCAGTAGGTACATACATGGTTGTTTCTGAGTGGAAGAGGAAGCAAAGGATTGCAAGATTGACTTGGAAATTGTCATAGAATGTTGAAAATAAAGATCTCATGACCATAGAAGCAGCACAGCAGCAACCAGTAGCACAACTTCCCCAATTTTCATTTCTTGGGAAGTCATGGGTCTTGGATTTTTCACATCTTCAGTAGGTTAGTCCATTCGAAGTACTTAGTTTCAAAAATTGTTTCCCTTTGATGCAGTGTTTCATTCAGTTAAAAGTCATGATAATGAGAGTTTTGGTAAGATACAGATTTATTAAATTTATACTTACTGTGACATAATTAAAAATGTTATGAATTAACATTTTATAGTGCCCATTAGCAACTTATGCTTTTGTATTACATAATCTACTCACGGTCTAAAATTGATTATGTTTCCTTGTTCTTGCTATTATTAAATTACAGATGGACAAACTTTCATTATTTCAGAGCCTACTGATTTGTGTATGTATGCTGGAGGCAAACCCCATAATGAGAATGAACAACTTATCAATTAATATTGAAATCATCAATACATGGACATAGAAGTGAGTACAGCTGGAGTACTATTATAATGGTTTATTATTTAATTGGACATGTGTATAGTTGTACCCCAGCTTATACTAAAAGGGAAAAGAGGACAGGTGGTAGCTTTATGAGCATTGGTGATAAAACCTCTCTGGGCACGGTGGAATCTTCATTTAGCATAAACAGATCTCACTAAGGCTTAATTACATCTTATTGTAGCTACAAGAAAAAAATATTTTCACTAGCACAATAATGTCATTATTGAAATAGAAATGTATTGCCTGAATTCTATAACCCACTAACCTTACCGTAATAGCATCTGGCACTGAGATAATGTTGCAAAGAAGTATCACCAACATAATCCAGTAATAGTCCATGAGTTATTATCTTCGCTCTAAAAAGTCTTCATGATCTAATTTTGTCTTCTTTCCACTAGTGCATATTTCCTGAAGTATGGCTACTAATAGGGTACTTACTCAACAAAAATGCTAGCAGTAGATGATATGAATAACTTATTCACAAATCACATACAGTCCATCTCTAGTCTTCAGGTGACATTCTTCTAAAATTGAATCCTTTTGGAATGGAAATTTCCTGTGCATTATGAACTTTACTGTTTTGTTCTTTTTCTAATTGGGAATTGAAGGCTTCAAAAGCGTTTTGAACTTATAGTTCAAGTATTTGCCTTACTAAAACCTTGCAGAGTTAGGGATGTATTAAACTCCAAATAATTCAATCTTGCAAAGTCCCAACTCCTTTTGGGAGTCTTTGGAATTGTTTGGTATGTATCTACTGTATATATATATACATTTAGTAGGCAGATTTTAGGGGTTGATTGTAACAGACACATTCTCAGTAAGTCAATGTTTCCAACAAGAACTCAAACCACTATTGCGAATAAGGATTACTAGAATGATGATTTTAAAAATTAACAAAGGTGTACTTAAATGTTTGAAGAAAATTAAACACTTATAAAGCATTTCTTTTTAAATCAATACTGTGAACCATTGAGAGATTTTGAGGAAAAATTGGATCTATATTTCCACTGCAGCTTGAACACATGTCTGAAGACATATAACAATTTGTGACTATCCAATCTAATTCCATAAGCTTCTAAAACATGTATACAAGTTAACAATGTAGAAGCTTATTCCATTATTTGGGTGCTCAGCTTCAGCACTTAGATTTAAATATTTAAAATGTTACATACAATGCAATTACAGTTCCTCTTACCCCCAATAATTGCAGAATCGCTCCTTATTACATTAGCTAATGGTTCTCCTTCATCCCTTGGTCCTGAATGATCTGTGTCAGAAACAAAAAGAAAAATACAGAGACAAACAGAGAACAGAAATCTCAATATATCTGCATTTAAATCCATAGATCCAACAGAGGCTACTGTACTGTATCTATTACTGTAGGTGTTAGGTATAACATAGAATTATAAAATAGGAACACACACATACTTAAAAGTAATTTAAAGATTACTATAAAGCTATTGATAAGGAATGAATGATTGGCTTGGAAGCTACATGGTATATATGAAAAACACACATTCATATATATACAAGATAGGAAATGACAAAAATTGAGGATTTGTAGAAAAGCCTAATTGGACTTGGTGGCTCAGTGGCTAAGATGCTGAGCTTGTCAATCAAAAGGTCGGCAGTTCAGTGGTTCGAATCCCTAGTGCCACGTAACGGGGTGAGCTCCCATTACATGTCCCAGCTTCTGCCAACCTAGAAGTTCGAAAGCATGTAAAAAATGCAAGTAGAAAAATAGGGACCACTTCTGGTGGGAAGGTAACAGCGTTCTGTGTGCCTTTGGCATTTAGTCATGCCAGCCACATGACCACGGAGACGTTTTCGGACAGCACTGGCTTTTCGGCTTTGAAACGGAGATGAGCACCGCCCCCCAGAGTCGGGAATGACTAGCACATATGTGCGAGGGGAACCTTTACCTTTACCTTTACTTTAGGCTCTTTAAAATGGATAGCAACTGAAAAAGATCTAGATTTATTGAGAAGAGTGTCTTTTGCTTCCAAGAATTGCAACAACTGAATATTTCCCTTTTAAATCCAATTTCTCCACAATGCATTAGGACACAGGGTTGTTGTTTTTTAAGTTTCTTTCTAATTACCTTCTTAAAATTCCTGGGTTTTTTTTTTTATTAATATCAAGAGGAACAGAACAGGCAGCTGGCTGTTTATATAATAGTCTCCTGAATTTCGAGCAGTCTGGGAATCAGTCCTTACATCCTTTCAAATCTAAATCTGATTTGGTTGTGTTCTCAATCGCTTCACTAAGCTGTCAAGCAGAGGAAAATCCGATATTTTTGAGTCCTTGGTGCTCTCTGAGCTTGGTTGTTTCCTTACAGACGTTTCATTACCTGGCTAGGTAACATCATCAGAGAGCACCGAGACTCCACACTTCAACCCTGAGCTACAAATATTTCCTTCTGTTGAAATCTGACATCTCCATGTAAGCTTCTCATGTGTGTGCATCCAACCCTCATGTTTTTCATGCTTGGCCTGAGGACATTATAAAATGGTGCTGATGGGTTTCCCCATGCTGATATTGCACAGATGACATCAACATCTTCTATATATCTGTGCTGAACATGTAGATGCCTGCTGGAGACACACAATCTGGAATGAATGCTCTGATGTTTAAGTACTTAGAATTAATAAAGGAAGACAGTTGATGACATTGTTTTTGCAAGACCTTTGCCTGTCCT
>JANHFM010002758.1:14948-26564 GCA_032468115.1 Grayia smithii | reverse complement strand
AAACACCTGAAAGGCAGGTGTTTCCTTGACCTTTCTCACAAGTGCAATGGCCCACATCTAACAAAAATCAGAGTCTACGGCACCTACTTAGAAATAGGACCTATTAGACTCACCTGGAGATGGATAGAGGAGCAGTGTCTTGGTTCCTAAGACCACCGGAAATATGTGTTTTCCAATGGTCTTAGGTGACCCCTGTGAAAGGGTCATTCGACCCCCAAAGGAGTCCTGACCCACAGGTTGAGAACCACTGATCTAAGGGAACACTGATTTTTCCTTATCAATTTTCAAGGAAGTTAAATTCTAAAGTTACTTTGTTTGCCACTATACCACATATTTAAATCTCTTCATGCCATTCTGCTATATCCTTGTCTATGTATTTCTTTCTTTCATAAGCTGTATGCTACTCAGTGAATTAAATCAGGCAATATCAGCCAGTGAAAGCTAAATATATTTCCTGTGATTAGTTTCATGATCTTTTTCTTTTTTAGAAACATCATTTTCCAAAAATATGATAGATAAATTATAAATGAGTTTTAAACCTTGTTTCAGTTATACTCAATACATTTTCCCCTCTTACTTTATATTAGTTTTTAAACTTCTTGCTTAAAAGTTTTAATTTTATAAACCACCTTGAGGGAATTTTGTGGTCAGAAAAACAGGATATAAATATGTAGCTCTTTCCATCTAATTTCACAGTGTTTCAGCGTGTGTTCATTTATTAATGGCTGATCTGATAAGTTCTTTGATTAAGCAGAAAGAATACATTTGTTTCATTGTAATGTTAAGAAAAGAATATACAGTATATAACATTATACTTTCACTACTTTTTCAAATTCTGCAGTGTTATTTTACACACACATACACACAGAGATAGACAGACAGACAGACACACACACACACACACACACACACACACTCTACACTCATTTATTCTCAAATACATTAGGACAAATAAATGCCATATGCTATACCCTGGGGAAATGTATCTAAAATGTATATTGTTTGTACTTATACCTTTGCTTTATGCATTTTTCTTAAAGGCAAAAACTGATTCTGTAGGAAAAATACATATTAAAAAACTGTATGCCCAAAATGTTTCATAGTGATGCAGAAAATAGATACAGCAGATGTAAGCTTCAAATGCTTCCAAAGTTATTGAAAGCAAACTTAATGTAAGAGCTTACTCAAAACCATTTTATTGCAGGACTGAATGTTCTAATCTAAATTACATTTCATCAGCTTTTACAGATACAAGAGCTGCATGCGCTTTATTATCTTGCTGCTTTAAGTTTATAGTTCAAGTATTAGCATGATATTAAATCTGCACTTTTATTTTCAAATAAGTATC
Source organism: Grayia smithii (assembly GCA_032468115.1). Taxonomy (NCBI): domain Eukaryota; kingdom Metazoa; phylum Chordata; class Lepidosauria; order Squamata; family Grayiidae; genus Grayia; species Grayia smithii. The sequence continues at coordinate 25,216 of JANHFM010002758.1, read as the reverse complement.
ACTCAGTGTAGAATTACTTTCTCTGCAAACGTGCGTAGACTTAGATGCAAAAGTAGCCTTTGTCATTTTCAGAAGGTTATGACTTACTCTAGATTTCTAAATCAAATGTACACTATAAACAGTTAGTCAATTTGAATTTTATATTCACAACATTGATAAGAGGAAAGCAGCTCCTTCCCTGTCCAATGATCAGCTACTGTGCAGAAAAAAAATGGATTCAAATTTAACCTGAAAATCCTATGAATTGTATGCATGAAAAGACAGAGAGGGAGAAGGAGGGAGAGTGGGAGGGAGAGAGGGAGAGAGGGAGAGAGATAGAGGGAGAGGGCAAGAGGGAAGGAGAGAGAGGGAGAGAGAGGGAGAGAGAGGGACAGGGCGGGAGAGGGAGAGTGGTAGGGAGAGGGGAGAGGGAGAAAGGGAGAAAGGGAGAAAGGGAGAAAGGGAGAAAGGGAGAAAGGGAGAAAGGGAGAAAGGGAGAAAGGGAGAGGGAGAGAGGGAGGGAAAGAGTGGGAGAGAGAGGGTGGGAGGGAGAGAGAGAGAGATTTCACTTGATATAAAATCACACAACTTATTTACTTACTATCACCCTGGCAGAGTAAAGGTCCAAGTTTATAAGCTGCTTCTGAATTTGGACGGCCTGTATCTGTGATGACAAGTTCTGTTACTGGCAAATGGTCTTTGTAGGACAGAAGTCCTGTGTCATTTGTCCTGCCACAAATAAAGAAATACAGTTTCAGAACAAATGTTCATGACTACCTTCAGATCTATGGAAGAATACTATTATATTTATAAATGTGTGTAAAAAAACAACTGCTTTTGGAGAAGATACATGGATACATACCATGAATGGTAGAATGAAACCATTACAGCTATACAACACCTAACTTTACGCAGCCACAACTTTTCCTGCTCTATTAAGAAACTAATTGACCTCTTAAAATATCTATTCATAACATGTCCACGTCTTTAAGAAACAGAGCCTTATGTAGCTTAGCAAGATAGAAAATAAATGATAAACAGCAGAAAATATTTCAACTTATTGAATGGTTTTAATTCCTTAGACTCAGTGCTGAACTTATTAGATACAGCGTAAGTGTTGAAAAACACATATAGTCTTGGACAGAGGGAATTTTGAACTAATTATGTTTTTTTGGACTAATTATTTATTAGTAGTTCTCATTTAATTAGGGTAATTAGGACTGGACTTTCCGTTGCTAAACACCATGGTGGAAAACTGCTATATTTAAGTAAATCCCACGCTGTCAGTAAGTGTGACATCCTGTGGTTGCTATTTGCAATGTCATGCTTGCTTCCCCACTGCCTTTGCTTATCAGAAGCTGGTAGTGAAGGCTACAAATATGACTGTGGGATATTGCAGCATGATAATTGCAAGCCAATCATTAAAATAGCCAAATTGTGAACACATGACTTTAGGGACGCTGCAACCACTGTACGAGAACTGGTTGTAAGCATTATTGACTTGGTGCCCTAAATTTGAGTGGTCTGTGGAAAAAAATGGTTCTTAAAAAAGGACCACCTGTACTGAGTCAGAATATTGGTCAGTTCAGCAATGTTATCACCTATTGGCAGACACTTTCTGACTCTGATTGGCGGACACCTCCAAAGCACTGAATATGAGAGGGTGCCTCTAATAAAACAGATGTTCTGACAGGGAGCTACAAAGCTGAACCATGTTCTGTTTCTGTGACAAATCAATGATTTGGGACCAAATGGTCAACATGTTTTTTGAAGTCTAATTGCTGCAGGGTAGCATGTAACTCTCACTTTGTTCATGTTTTCCAACAAAGAATATCCAATGTTTAGGTTTCTTTCACTACAGTAAAAATAGGAGAATCTTAATTTTTTCTGAGTGTTTGAGGACATATTTTTTTGAAGAAAATCTGTAAAATTTATAAAATAAAAAATAAGGGGATTAATGTAGGGTTGTTTTTTTTTGCTACTCAAAATATGAAGACTTGCTTATTAGTCAATCACCTCCAAAGTTAGATATTTTATGTCCACAGAACAGGCAACTATTCCTTGTAAATCTTAAAAAAGTATGTTGAAAAACAACAGTTACTAGGATTGTGTAAACATTCCAATTAATTGAGAAAATTTATCAGTGCATTAAAAGTAGATATGAGTTGGACTGATCTAAATTAGTCAGATTTGCACTATTAAAATTAATACATGTATGTCTAGACAGCATCTGAATCAGTGGTGGGTTGCTCCCAGTTTGGTCCGGTTCGTGCGAATAGGTAGCGGTGACGCAGTAACGTCACCGAACCGGTTCGCAGCGTCCCAGACCCGGACCCACCCGCACACCCAAACTCACCTTTTTTTCCCCAAAACCCAGAAATTAGCGTTCTGCGCATGCGCCGAGCGCTTTTTCGGTGATTTTTTTTCAGAAAAAGTTTCTGCTCATGCGCGATAGTGCACTTTAGGCAAATTGCGCACGTGTGTGTGCACAAAGAGAACTGGTAGTAAAGGTAGGTAGAACCCACCCCTGATCTGAATCCAATGAAATCAGTTAGGATGCATTAAGTTCATTTAAATGAATCCATCAAAATTGATCCGGACATGTTTCCTGGATATGATCAAACTAAACTATTGATTTAATTTATCAAACTGGTTCAAAGCAATTAATGAAAATGCTCCAAATCAATTTAGTATATTTAATATTTATTTTCAATACTTATTAAATATTCATAGGGTGTGATAACTAAAGGTTTTCAGAGAGATCCAGTTTCAAAGTCCCTGTGCTTCTTTTCACATTTGGCAAACTTAATCTTCTGAGAATTGCCTACGGTGTTATAAGTGTTTTTCCATTCTCTAAAAAAAGTAAAAATCTAACTTTCCTACAACGATCAATGGGACACCAATTTTCTTTCTTTCTTTTTTTTTTACTCAGGCCTTGAGTTAAATTACAGATAATTCTTTTACTGTGATTCGTTCAGTGATCATTCAAAGTCATGATTGTGCTGAATGAAAGGACTTAAGACTAGTCCCTGATGTTACAGCAGCCCCATGGTGACGTGATTACAATCTTAGTGCTTGGCAACTTACAACAGATTGCCAAGACCTCTGGGATCCTGTAATTGCCATTTGCAATCTTCCCTGCCTCCTTTCCCAGAATGTTAATGCCACTTTGAAGCCACTGGTGCCTAACAAGAGAATTCCCACCCATTCCTGGGGGCTGGCATAAGATTTGATCTGATGAAGTAAGCTGAAGGTCACAAAAGTTTATGCCCTTTAATAATTTTTGCTAGTTAGAAAAGGTGTGGATATTTCAGGAAAGAAAAAAGAAGAAGAAGCAGTGCACTGAGTGGAGGTTGTGTAACATCAATGATGAGCCAAAAATAAAACTTTGTTCAGAGATGATCATTAGTAGCACAGCAGATCATTGAGATGATTAAAAAAAAACCCATATTCTACAATGCCTTGAATCTATTGGGTGAGACAGAAGGAAAATATCCAATGTAAAATGTCTAGAAGTTTTTCTTTTTCTGGGGAGGGAATAAAAAAACCAGGGACACACCCTTTCTCAGCCACATTGGCGGGATTTCAAATTAAAGTTTTCCTGTTTTTAAATACTAAAGTAATGATGTAATGTTTCATAGGTGTGTTTTAGAAATTTAACGAAGCTCAGCAATCCAGCACCAAATATGCTTCCTTTCGAAACTGTATATTTGCATATTTCTATTTAGCTTTAAAAATGGGCTGCCTTTTAACAAGTGAGGAAAATGCAAATTGATTGGTGTATTTTAGCAGAACTTTGCAAAAATATTAGATGATTATGAAGGGATAAAGTTGTCACAATTACAGAAGAGCAAAGAAGAGATTTTTTTCCCCCCAGTTCTTTCTCTTTTTAAAGCAATTGGCATTTACCGGTATTGTAATAAAATTAGATGGCATATTACTATCATGGTAGGCTTTAAAAATTAAAAGTTGGTTAAAAATAATAACATTCCTGCCTTGCATTTTGGCAGGCAGCATTGTTAAAATTTCATAGATAATATTAAATTGCATTAATGTTTTAATCAAAGCATCATTATTTTAAGCAAGTATTTTGATTTGGATCTGATTCCTGAATTGAACGTTTATGACAAATGTTTTGACCTGGTAATGCTTTCTAAAATCTTTCATCTTTATCATACTCCGGCATGAATGTATGACAGCAGCCATTTACTGATCTTTTCTTTAGTGTATCCCAGGAAAACTGTTCTCTGCATAATGGAAAGTGTTACCTTCTTTTCTGGATCTGGATTCATTTATTTTATCATGCAAAATACATACTGCATACATAATACCTCTATGCTATTATATTAGTAGCCCAGAAGCTGGGTAGGCAAAAATATCTCTTTCCATGAAAGTATAGAATAGATCAATTCTTCAAGCACAAGGTTACATAAATTCCTGCTTTTGAACATCCTAAAATGATATTTCTTTGGCCATAGATACAATACTACTGGCATAATGAAATATCAAAATATGATTATGATCAATATAAACCCACTGTTTCCCATTATCACACAAATCAAAAATCTTGGTCAAAACCCTTTCATTTCTTAACCATATTCTTATCCATATCTTCTTTCAGGTATTAAAGAATTAAAGTTTGTATTCCTTCAGGTTTTGTTTATTTATTTATTTATTTATTTATTTATTTATTTATTTAGTCAAGCGTATATAAGATAACAAGTAAAAGCATAAACATAATTAGAATACATGAAAAGAGTAAGAGTAAAAAGAAATATTAGGACAGGGACAGTAGGCACGCTGGTGCTCGTATGCACACCCCTTACAGGCCTCTTAGGAATCGGGTGAGATCTACAGTAGACAGTCTAAGGTTAAAATTTTGGTGATTTGGGGAAGCAACCACAGAGTCAGGTAGTGCCGTCCAGGTGTTGACCACTCTGTTGCTGAAGTTGTATTTTCTGCAATTGAATTTGGAGTGGTTTACCTTGAGTTTGTATCTATTATTTGCTCGTGTAATGTTGTGGTTGAAGTAGTCACTGACAGGTAGGACATTGTGGCAGATAATTTTATGTGCTACGCTTAAGTCAGACTGGAGTCGGCATAGTTCTAAGTTTTCTAAACCCAGAATTTTTCTCAAATTATTAACAGCATGCTGTTTGTTACTCTAGCAACTGATTACCAGAACAATATACTTTTGCTCAGAAGAAAGCTGGCATTTAATAAGCATGTACAAGTCCCTATGTTTGACTGTTGAATTATGACAGGGAAGGGGAAAGGGAAAAGGAAAAGGAAAGGAAAGAGGAGAGAAGAGAAGAGGAGATGAAAGGAAAGGAAAGGTTCAAACTTCCTTCAAAACTATGTTTTATCCAAACCTTTTGTCCATTCTGTGTCATCTAGGAATGTCCTGAAAATGCCTGCTAAGGAACATTTGGATCAGACCTAAAAAAATCTTGGACAATTTTTCATTTGAGCAGGCATGTGGGGATGAAGCGTTTTAAGAAATTGTAATGGAGGGACACTGAGGGTGGCTCTATTAGAGGCCTCTGATATCCCCCCCCCACACACACACACACCTGAGAAGAGAGTTAGAAACATACAAAAACATTCAGCCTTGACAACAAAAGAAATGAGAGGGGAAACAATCACCATTCATTTCTGTCAGCATCACAGTTACAGTCATGTTGGGAGTCAATGCAACTTCCTTCTATTCCACAAGCACATTTCTGCACATCAGGAGTGGAACCTCCCCAGTATGTCTGTGTCTCATTGATTTTTCCAATCCACCAGCTGAATGGAATGCCATCTATAAGGCAAGTTAGAACAAGTTAGTGTTTCTGGAGTGTGACAATGTTGTCAGTGAAGGTTCAGTTCAAGAAAACCAAATAACTCAAGAATTTTTTTTTTTAAAAAAAGAAATAAAATTAACCCACTATGATAAAACACTAAAAGATTTTTCATTTTAATGTTTCATTACCATGAGTAACATACTGTGAAGGTTTCTGCTTACAACATGACTTGAAACAGAGAACTGGTAATCCCTGAATCGGTCAGGCGTGATATTAGAAACATTTATCAGGACACTTCAGAAATTTTCTTTATGAAAAGAAGGAAGTTTTCCTTCCCAAAACATTCAGGTAATTCATTTTGTGGAGATCAATAAAAGATCGATACAGTACTGTGAGAAGATTAGAAGAATAAACATTATCTAAAAAGCTTCAATTTGATTAAAAAAAAGGTTATTGCGATAAGAATTACAAAAGTACTAATCATGTACTAAACAGCCGGAATAGTTTTATGTAGGAACAACTGGGAATATTAATGATCATATGACAAACTACTTAACTGTCATTGAAGATGTGTCGATGATTGTCATATATTACAAGTAACATTGTGCCAAAATCTATCTTCCAATTTCTCCAAAATCCCATTCTCCTGCAAAAACATACTTCTGTTTTTCTATACCCAATGATGTTTTAGAATTTATTTAGAAGATGTTTTTCAGTTGTTCCTGTTTTCTTTTCCATCAGGAAAGTGCTATGGCTATTTTCTTTTCTTTTACAAATCTCCCCGTCACCATCTGAATGTGTAATACCTCCTAGACCGACCAAGTCTGATGGGAAAGTTTTGTTATGGAACTTAAATGTTGTGTGGGAAGCTAGGGACGTGGCATACTGCTGGATCAATTATAGAAGCATCCTGTTCTAGGCTAACTAATAAAGATCAGTTAGAAACTGGATTATTGTAATAGCAACCTAGTCTTATACACAAGCAACCTTGTGTTATATGCAGATGTCCAAAGAGTTAGCCTGATACTCAGTGAAAAAAAGCACAATGATTAAGTGAGTGGTTTTAGGCCTTGGCAGAAGAATAGTTTTTTAAAAAATCCAAGGATTTAGGTCAGGAACTGAGCAAGCATGATAGAACAACAGAATAGCATTGAAGATAAACATTATTGCAAACTTTGCCCTAACAACTGAAGGCTTTGTAATGATTCCTGCAGAGCTGACGTCCAGGTCCAGTTGCTGCTTACTAATGGAGGGTAGTCAGAAAAGACTTATTAATCCCCCCATATCTTTCTTTCTCTACCTTCTGGATCCTGAGCTGACTGTTCTTGGCTTGACAAGTCTTACATACTGAATCAAGTACTGTTGTATCTTCTGTGAGTCCCTGGTTCATGAGATGTTTGACCTCTGCTTTGAGTTAGGACCCTTCTTTCAGGATGACCATGATTCTATGACCATGATAGAGACATATATTCTTGGGCATCTTCTAATTCTGTTAATGTAGTTTTTTTCCCCTTTTGTTAAAGAAAAAATTACCTCAAGAAATTTATTTTGAATCAAAGTTAACAAAAAATAGAAATCTTGTATGTAATTTTATTAGTATAATCTGGTTTAATGTATCCAATACCATTGTTCCAAAACAATTGTTCACATACAACTCTTTCCTCAGCACAATTTACAACAAGAATAAAAAAAAATCTCCAGTTTTAATTCTCCAGTATGGTACATTAAAGAAGAGTTGCTGCTGGCTAAATAGAGCGGTAAATGCACAAAATATACAGAAAAGGATAATTACTAATGGATCTGAAGCATGAAGATAATCCATTTTAAAGAAGAATGAAAGGTGAACTTCATGATGAATGTAAAAGCAGACTGAAGAAAACAGTGTGTTGTAATATTAAAATACATGATGCTGTGTATGTGGATCCTGATTTTGTTAGGAATAGTCAATTATTCATAAGAGCTCCTGCTGCATTTTGAAAATATGGAATTTGTTTCCGCTCACTTTGCTTTTCAAAAAAAAAAAAAACAACACCACTAACTAGGGGATGCAGAAAACCATGACTGTGGCTCATAGTTTTTAGGTTCTCTATGATCTCCTAGCCTCTAATTCATTTATTTGTTCCCATGCTGTGCAACAACCTGGTCAGCAGGCCTTTACAAAAGGACTCATAGATCCAGAAAGGAAAAGAAAACATGTAATTTTATAAATGTTGTATAAATTTGGCATACTTCGCTATTCATCCTAGAAAGATAGCCAGATTATGGTACAACTCATCTTGCTTGCCTATCTGTCTGTCCAGCACAATCCAGTATTTCTGATCTAACTTTTCTTGTTTGTGCTGGGAGAAAGTTTTGAGGAACTAGAACAAGTGTTTAATATATTTACCCAATCCTATAACTTTGGATTTCAAGTCCTTTTAAAATCAACTCTGTACTAATGGCAAAGCGAGATTTATGACATGGTTTCATGCCTTCCATATATGGTAGGTATGCTAACGATAATGGAACCTATTTTGTAAGTATTCTGAAGCATTTCCTTTTTCTTTTCATACACCTGAACAGTCTGAGCAGAAAAAGTATATAAATCCAAATCTTTATACGTTTGTTTCTTGCCATGCAATTTAAAAAAGTGATGGAGCTTTGCATTTTGGAACACATTTCATTCAGCAAAATGAAAATAAAAAGCAAAAAGTGATCGTGCAAATATCAACAAACAAAGAAGGCTGTTAGAGAGTAAATTAGCCAAATCTCCAAAATACAATTCAGTTTGCATGTTCATTGGAATAAACAAGGCAAATATACAAAATCCCCTAGCTTAAAACTGAGCTGCTCACATGGTGAAGTAATGCAAGTCTGCTATGATTTTTTTAACTAGCTCTATTTGTTTGACTAGACAACCCATGACCTATTGGGTCACTCTTTCAGAGATATTTCCTTACCTAAACAGAGAAACAGAATGTCCACAGGTTGGCAAAAAAGCAATAGATGCAAGAGCAATTTACAACTTATTGCTGGCTTCCCCATTGACTTTCTTTATGCTTTCTATTCCTTAGCTCATTTGTTAGAGAGTTATTGCTCTATCATGAACCATTTCACCCAGTTTAAAGCTACAATCAAACAGAAACAGGAATAAAGTAGTATATTGTAGTGGATGCTCCAGAAACTAACTCAGATCATGAGGAAGAGTCAGCTTCAGGAGCTTTGGCACAGGGAATGGAAGAGCATCTTGAAGATGCAGAGGACCCTGAACCAGATGGGGTTGGGCAAGAGGAGGAGGAGAATCCTCTCAGAAAGGGCTGAAGGAATGACTGGATAAGCATCTGGCTAATAAACAGAGGGTAGAGATGTAGATGTGGCCAAGAGGCTCAGAAGTCCAGACAGAAAGAGTGGACAGAGAAAGGGCATAGTTGCAGCCAGATGAGGAGGAACTGACTCCTCCTCTTATCTCAGGGCCTGGAGGACCAAGAAGAGAGAGGTGCAATGAAGGTCAGTGAGTCAATTCATGAAGAGGTAGCCTCATTACTCCTAATGAGCTGCACAAGCCAGAGGCTATCTAGCCCAACATGTGGAGTAAAGCGACACAGGAAACAACTCATCTGTTTCTTGTCATGCATCTGTTTTGCCATCTTGACTCTTGTCCTTGAACTCTTTGACTCTGTGACTGGACTTTGGACTTTTCTTCTTGGACTGTGGACTGGATTTTAGTTTCATGATTTGTGGTCAGACCGTGAACATGTCTTGGGATTCTGAACCTGGTGGGTGACTTTATGGACTTGCACTGTGTTCTCGGACTTGAGGATTGGACTCATTGGGTTTTGTGCTGGTTCCTAGGTAAGTGAATTCTAGGGAATACTATTTGGGGTTGGCGAAGCCTCAATAAAGACTTCAGACCCTTGTAGTGTGTGAGTGTGTGTGGGACAGGACATATGCAGATTAGAGGCCAGTCTGTAGAAATCCAGATAGCCACTCAATAGCAGCAAAGAGGCAGGAAAAGGTCCAATGTTTTCTTCTATATCAGGGGTGTCAAACTCAAGGTTTGGTGTCTGGATCCAGCCCAATGGGTGCTTAGATATGGCCCACAGGTCTGCCCTGAAAACAGCAAAGGACTGGCTCACAGTGCTTCTGCCAGTGAAAACGGAGCTCGGGAGGGCTGAATGCTGCCTTCTCAAGCTTCATTTTTGCTGGCAGATGGTTGCAGGAGGCCATTGTAGCCGAAAACTGAGCTTGGGAGCCCATTTTCACTGGCAGAGTACTTGAGTGGCACCCTCGACATGAGTGATGTTGAGCTGGCCATGCCCACCCTGACCATGCCCACTCCAGGCCCCCCAGGTCAAACACAGTCCTGGTGCAGTCCTCAATGAAATTGAGTTTGACACCCCTATTCTATATTGTGGCTAACTGAAGTTTCGTAATCTGAGCCTTATCTGGCACCCTGGATTTAACATGAAGTAAGTCTACAGCCAGTTTGGTGTAGTTGTTAAGGCACCACTTTTTTTGGGTGGG
>JANHFM010002757.1:366197-380639 GCA_032468115.1 Grayia smithii | reverse complement strand
AAAGAAGAAATTCCACCAGACCAATTAGTGTTCAATAAAATTCTAAATTGTGCAGAATGTGATAAATTAACGTACATTTAAAAAAAACTTTGTTAAAGGATTTTTGAAGGGGGGATATTAACTACTTTGCTTTCACTTTATGTACCAAATAAATTGGAATTCACTTTTTTATAACAACCTGAGGTAAAATGTATGTAAATATTGACAACAAGCAAAATGCAGAAATGGAATTCCAGACCGATACAGATGTAGATCAAAAGGCATGATTTGATAATAATGTTTAAGAAACTGTTATTTGAGTTTAAATTAATAGATGTATAAGGTAAAGAAATTGCTAATGATGATAGTTTTACATATTATTTACAAGAGTGTAGCCTGGATAGATTACATACTTGTCTCACTAAGTACAGAATGTTTCTGTACAGGTACAGGTAATTCGCTATTTAAATGTGTGTTACAGTGGGATGGTTCTTCCCCAAATATTCCTCAGTTTAATGGAAGTTTAATGTTGCCTTACAACTAGATTAGTTCACTTTCCAATCAGCAGGACCTAGGGAGCATCACTAGTTGGAACCGCTAGTGGTTCCTCCTCACCATTAGTTGGAACAAGCTTTGAAGGAAGGGAAAAAAACAACAATATGGTGACTCGAATTCCCAACCCCCAGAATTCGTGCAGAAGGATCTGTGGTTAGCAGTATAAAAAACCACTGAGAGATGAAGAAGCTCAAGGACAGATGCACCACCTCTATCTTGCCTCCAGTACAGAATATTGATAAGTATGGTCAGCCCTGACCACCTTCTTGACCACCTGACCTTGCCAGCAGTTATATAAGATAACTGAGTTCAAGGTTTACCCCTCTTTCCACAAGTGCAGATCTGTATGATTTTAGAATTAGAATTCTTTATTGGCCAAGTGTGATTAGACACACAAGGAATTTGTCTCCGGTGCATAAGCTCTCAGTGTACATACAACAATAGTGACAGATCATTATAATAGTGATAATTTATCTTCCAAATAATTAGAATATTCCTCACATTGGCCTGGGAAATGGTCCTGTGAGGCAATCCTGATTTCTATATGGTAATCCTTGATATGGGCTTTTATTCATGTTTGATTGCATTCACTCCAAGTCTTCTTCCAATGCATATCTACCATATCTTTTGGCCCTTTGTCTCCCAGAGTTCTTTAATAAATCAAAATATGCCCAGAATCAGGTATAGGCAATGACCACGTAGAAATTATGTGATTGAAGGCCCAGAAATCTACCCATTTTAAGTGGCCACCAAAGCGTCAACTGAACCATCTGCCAGATCCCCAGGGTAGATCCCAGACTCCCATGATGGCAGTGGGCTGATGGAATAGAACCTGTCTCTCCATAAGGAGGAAGCACAGTAAGCTGAGAAGTAACTGGAGAATTATCTGTCCATGGCAATGGACTGATATTAAAATTCTGTACACAGATCACATCACAATTGCCTCAAAACAAAAGTCAGTTCAGTGTGCAACTATAGTATGTTGAGCTATTGAGGATTTAGAAGAGATTCATGGTTGCCACACTCCTGAGCTGTCCTGGACTCAGTGCCACCACTCAGCAGATTGATATCCCCCAGCACCCTTAGCTTTGGGGACTTATTGCCAGTTTGGCAGCAGAATCTATCAACTTGGGTAGGGATGATGCCTAACAGCAGGGAGGGCAGACCCCTTGACATAGCTCTGTTGCCTCTTATTTCAATGAGAAGATAAATTAATTGATTTTTAAGATAGCACTTGGCTGGACCTCTGGCATGAAGGGACAGGCTGAATTCATCCAAAGGAATGCAACCCAGTATCAGAACATGTGACTTGCATACTTATATCCAGAAGTCTGATAAGGATTTTTATCCATATTCAATCAAAAGCAATGTAAAGATGGCCCTCTATACTATCAGATTGGATAAGTCAGGCATTATATTTATCCAAGTTGATTTCTTCCCATGAATCAGAAGATTTATATGCTGTTAGATTGGTTTCTATTCCAGATTTCTTAATACTACCAAATAGGCTTTTAAATTTTGGAATTTCAAATGAATTTGGCTTGGCAATCTAAAGGGACATCATTGTTTGGTGTCTTTTACTGCAGGAAATATCTATCTCTCCATCTTCAGAATATATTCAGAATGAATATATTATTACTTGTGATCTGTACTCAACTGGTATTTAACTCATATCACCTCATGCTCCCCCAAAAGTCCTGGTCTGCAAATCAACATAATTGTATTCTTACCATTTCTTTCAACATTCATTGTATTTACTGGTTTTCTTGTGCTTCAGTAAAGTAAATATCTCTTCTAATATGATGGCTACACAGTGAAAGGCATCCCAGCTTGCTCTCTAGAAATCTTTTGTAGCTTGAGAGTGTATAGATTTTACTCAGGGACCAGTCAGAGAGTTCAGTCAGCGGCAGCTCTAAACAATGAGTTTTCCTTGCACAGCTTCAGTCTTGTCAACACTGAAATGGAATTAAGATTGAGTGGCTCTACTCATTGGCTCTTTTCAGAATTGGTCTCATCCACTGACATCCATTAAGTAGGAGAGTCCAGATTGTCCCAATTATTAGTAAAGGTAGAAAGAAAGAATTCTGTTCACAACTATTTCCTTGATACTGTTAGGATTCAGTATAATCAAGTGAAACCTGTTGTCTGCTACCCAAAACAAATTTTGGATAACCAAGCAGGAGGAATTTGGAAATGGAGGAAAAGCATCTGCTCATTGTTACTTAAGGATAAAAGGATGATCAAAAGAGATGTTTCTCAGTGTTGAAGATTGCTTCATTCAGAGAATGTTGGATACATTTATGATACTATGAATCCTTTTGTTAACTTTGGAAAAATATTGAAGTGTGCTGTATGTATGCATGCTTATTCACTGATAACGCTAAGAAAATTTCCACTGTTTCCTGATTGATAATATATTCACAACAAACACATACAGCCTTTTTACAGCATTACCTTTCTCTCTTTATGCATCACTGAATGAAAGAGTCTCTAGTTCCACACTGCCTTGTTGAATTCTTGCACTATGCCAAAGAATATTGGAACAAAATACTCAGGAAAAATGTGAACACAAGCTTGTTTTCTTTAATTTTCTACATCATGAGACATTGAGAGAAAATAAGAATATTTAAATATATGTTACTGATTCTAAGTAATAATGGGGAAGTTTGGAGAGTTTGTCACGGTGGGGAAAAGCTCTTGTCAGAAATTGTGGACAGCTGATCATTTTAGATTTACTGAACTGGATGCATCATTTGTTCAATGCCATGTTTCTTTGTCAGTTGTGTCTTCCTCTGAAATTTCTGTATTCCACTATCATTGAAAGAAATAATCCCCTGGATTATTAGTGTTCAATTTTTGTAATAATGCCTGAATTGCAGGTATCCCATTCATAAGAGAGCCAGTGTTTGGTGTGGATGGATGTATAGATATTTCATTGAGTTTAAATTTATTGTTTCTTTGCTGTTCACTTTACTTAGCTCTGGTTTTTGTTCTGTGTCATAATGATAGCTGCCAGAGGAGTAACAGTTAATCTGTTAGTATAGTAGTCTAATGAATATGGCATACATTTTTGGGACTGTGGTCCTCTTTATCAGACACTTTGAAGATAATTGTTGTACTTAAGTGCTCATTATGACCCTGTTTTGACAGCCTGTATGGAGTGAATACTGGATATGTCAATGCAGTTATTGTGTTTTGAATTTAACTCAAATGAGATTTCATATTTATTCAGTAATGTATATACATATGTGCATATTTTTAAAAATTTGGCTTTCCATAATGAATGTGTTCTCTTACCACCTTTTTATTGTTTAGTTTGAAGAATGCAAATATATGATAGAGGAAAGGTTGCCTTGAAATACCTTTGCTTATGTTAATCTATATTTTGCTAACCTGGCTAGTTAGATGTTATTTAAATAGCTTATTAAATAGTATGGTTTTGAGTACAAAGCATATGCCCTGAATAACTAAATCACATTTCAAAGATTTTTTCCCCAAAATTTTTTTTCCAAACCTGATTGTTTGTTCATATTAATAGAAGCTTCCTTATTCAGAAGGACTGCAGTTTGTTAAGCAATTATTTCAACAGTGAGTAGTAAAGATATTTTGCAATACTGCTAGATTTCTAAACCTTTTGTTTAGACCAGTGTTTCTCAACCTTGGTGACTTTAAGATGGGTGGACTTCAACTCCCAGAATTCCCCATCCATCTTAAAGTCACCAAGGTTGAGAAACATTGGTTTAGACAGACAGCAAGATCTTTGATACTGCCTTCAATGGCTGATAGTCTTAAGAGTTTTAAAACTTAAGAGCTCATTGACTTTGAATAATACATATAACCAAAATATGAACATCTGTGCATAAAGGCAGAAAATACAAGAGGCACACTGATTTGATTCATTAAGAAAAATCAGAAAGAGGCAGTTTGGTGTACTGGTACAGGCCTAGAAACCAGGAGATCATGAGCTCTAGTCCCACTGTTGGCATGAAAGCCAGCTGGGTGACTTTGGTCAGTCGCTCTCTCCCAGCTCAATCCACTTCACAGGGTTGTTGTGTAGAAAGCAGAAGACAGAAGGATTAGGCATGTTTATGTCCCAGCCATAAATTGCTATTGGTACATCATATTAATAAGAGAAAGGGTTATATATAGTCTTTTCATGGTAAATTTCTTTGATGAAGCTCAGTTACTCCCAATTTCATGAAACTTTCATTTGGTTAACGTGTTTGGAATTAAGAATGCAGAATTTACTTCTATCTGGCGAGATTTTTAGTCCATCTATTTCAGCAGCAGAGGCAGAGAAATAGAAAAAATGGTGGCTGATATATATTCTTACATATTAATATAACTGTGACTTATATTAATAATTCAGTCTGTATTTTTAAATTACCTATAGTAGTAGAAAACCCAGTGGAAAATATAAGGAATTTTAGCCCATAAAGGCTAAAGTAGTTTGCAATAATTTATTATGCATTTAATTTTTTTCATTTGGACATGAAACTTTAAAATTCCAAACTAACTAATATCAAAAGCTCTCTTCTACATTACAAATCTTCAAATCTAATTTTCTTAACTGAAAAAGACATGTTGTATGTATTTTGGTGAAAGATGACACACCCAGTTTACAAGTAATGGTGAAATCTACTTGCATCAAATGAACCAATTGCTGTAGTTGTTTATTCTTCATTTTGGGTAGTGCTGACAGCTTTGTGAGTTAGAACTTGCCTTCCAAGTCTGAGTTTCCTCCTTTCAATCAAACATTTGCTTTAATAGGCCATAGGAGGAAATAAGCTATCTTTCAAAAATGAAGCCCTGGACCTCCATGCAGAATTCTCAACATGGGGTTTTGTTCCCTTCCTAATTATTGTTGATTTGCCTTTAAATTTCATTGGGTTGCTTCTCTTTTTGTTTCTCAACTTTTTATCCATGATTGAAAAGGTAGTTGCTTTGTGACAGTGCTGGAGGTAAGTTTCATTTGACTATAATTTGGGTTTTGGGGTTGTTGTTTTTTTGTCTTTGGAAATGCAGTATCCTCCTTGTTAACTGATAGTTGAGAATTCTCCCCCTCACCTTTTCAGTTGATGATGCAGAGCCCTGAGACTGTATTTGGATGTTACAATCCTTATTTTTAGACTACAGATAATATAGTTGTGGAAAAAGTGCTTCTGTTTACATATTTATCTTACATTTGGCTGGCATATGCAGTGCACAAACTTTATCTTCTGTGTAGCAATGTTAACAAATAGGTTCTTTTTAAATTATACCTTCCCTGGAGGCAACAAAATCAGTCTGCTTATTCCTTGAGATGCTTTAACTGACTTTCCCTCTGAGAATGTTGCTGCTTTTCAGGACTAAAGTGATTTTTATTACTTTTTAAAAAATTAAATCTATTATTGCAAGACTTCTTTCTTGTTGAGAAGATGGATTAAGTCTGGTATAACAAGACCTTTCTTTTTCATCTCCAGAAGAAAAAACTTTAATAAGCTCAGAAAAGATTGGACACACAGGCTTTTAAAAAATCATTCACTAAATATATCAGACATATTTCCTTTGAAATTTGGCACACTCTTATTACAAGAAAGAGGATACTGCAGTTCCTACCACACAGCTTGCTTGCCCACTTGTCTGTAAATGCAGAGCCAGAAATCTCATGCTCACATTGTGCTATCTGCTTTGCAAACACTGAAGCTTTTTGGCAAGCACTTAATAGAGAAAATAAACTCAACTCTTGTTCCGGCTGGATGCCTTCAGAGCTTGCAGGCTTTAGTAAATTATTCACATTTCTGTCAGATAGTCTCCAGAAATAGAGAAGTAATAGAAGAGTTGCAAATTTATAAAAACATAATGGCAGCTTCTCCATTATTTTGGGTTTTTTTTAAAGGAACTGAAAACTTCATGTCTTGTGATTAAAATACAGAATTTGTGCATACAGGTAGTTCTCGACTTACAACCATTTGTTTAGTGACCTTTCGAAGTTACAATGGCACTGAAAAGAGTGACTTGTGACTGTTTTTCACTAAACCTTATGACTATTTCAGCATCCCAATAGCAACGGGATCAAAATTTGGATGCTTGGCAACTGGCATGTATTTATGATGGTCTCAATGGCCCAGGGTCATTTTGTGACCTGACAAGCTGTAGCAAGAAAGATCATGAAATGGGGCAAAATTCAGTGACTATCTTGCTTAGCAATGGAAATTTTGGACTTAATTGTGGTCATAAGTTGAGGACTACCTGTATGTGAAAAGATTGTTTCAATATTGTTTTAAAGACTTAACACACTTTTGAACATTCTTGGAATGGCTTTACCACCCTTTGCTTGTAATTTGTAACAGACATAGTTGTAATGAATCCTAGTGTCACCTTAGACACTGACTGCTCTTGTCTTCGATTTCTGAGTTTTCAGAGAAGTATTTTATTCTCCAACACCAAACAATACTTAACCAAATAATGGGACGTCGCTTTAATATCTAGAATTACTTCATATTAAAGAAGTAAATCTGATGCAGAACTCAGTCTGTTTTGGAAACCATTTCCATTTCTAGAAATGGAATATTTTAATTTGACATAATTTTCATATTATTTATCATATTTTACAAATGTATTCTTTATTCTTTATAGTTTTTATTTTTCCTCTTATTGATTTTAATTGTATTGACAAAAGTATTTTTAAACTTCAATAGTTATATTCTGACTAGAAACTGTATAAAATGTCTTATAGTATTTTAAGTTTTTAATTGTGTTAGAATACACTAGCCATTTTAGATTTATTGATTATTTGAGATTTGTTCACTATCTGCCATATTTGTTTTTTTAAATTATATGTACCACATACTTATTTTCTTTTCAATGTGTATTTGAAAAATAAATAAAAACAAAATACATTGTTACTTTAAATACGGAAAATTCCTTATCACTTAGGTAATACTTTCATACTTTAATTAATATATACACTTCCATTATATTTATATTGTAATTGAGCAGTGATATATTGCTAAACATCAGACTATTATTTTTCTAGGTTAAAATCATGTTAAATAAGATTATACCGTTTCCCCCAAAATAAGACATCCCCTGATAATAAGCCCAGTCAGGCTTTTGAGCACATGGCAATAAGATCAAGCACTTATTTCAGGGTTCAAAAAAATATAAGACAGTGTTTTATTTTTGAGGAAACACGGTATATATAAATCTTTTTTACTTAATCCAATAGCAATTCTGTATTCTACCAAGCATTAGGATGTGCAAAACTTTCTGTGCTTGAAGCAGTCTTTTCAAGTATTCCAAACTTGAATTCAAACACAAAGGTTGCAAAGGTTTTGTTTCGAGTTTTGCACAAAACATACTTTACTCAAAACAATACTTGCCCATTTTGAGTGACATATTGACATGCTCAGTGTTGTGCCTTGCTCTGCAATTCGATGTTGGGTTTTGTGATTATTGTTTTAAAATATTTGTCCATGTCTAGCCAGTTGTGTATCTGCATTGGTTGGCTTAGACTGAGTGGGGTGTTCTGGGGATGGAATGCTAAGGCAGAGTAGAATTCCTTATAAGAAGCCTGAGGGCTAAAGAACCATGAGGGACTCTGTTCTGCCAATGGGGAAGGAGGATGACATCAACTGCCCTTCCATTGACTGGCCCACCACAAATAGTAGCAATACTGCTACTATTGCTTGCCTCACCAGTGAGTATCTGTCTTCCTGTCTGCCTGCTTGCCTCAATCCCCCCTCCCATTCTCTCTCTCTCCCCCCCTCCCCTCCCTCCATCTCACTGTTGAAGCAACTTTTGGCATTTTACCCTAGTAGTGAACTTTAAAGCAATATTGAGCGTTGGATAGAAGAGAAATATCATCCTTCTCTGTTTATAAATTTATCTTCTCCTTAAGACATATCTCTTTCATATATCTCACTCTACCCCCTATTTGTTTGGGTGTGGAATAATTCTTATAGTTAGATGGTGGCTATATAACCCTCCCCCTTCCATGACATCCTAACTTAAAAAAAATCGATGACTTGGAAGTTATAATCAGATAAAAGGCCAGTTGGTAATACTTCTTGCAGCAGAAATAGTGGCATCAATTGTCATAATAGTGGGTACCATTAGTCATAGTGAGTACCTCTACCCTCCCTTAGAAGCCCAGAAGCTGAGTTTGAGGGACAGGGGAATGAAGGGTTACCCTATCCTGTGAATGAAGATCAGAAATAGTGATAGAGGTGATGCAGAGGAATCAGTAGATTATCATCAGCAAAGTAGGGGACGAGTCATCTGGATGGGTAGTATGGCTGAACTTTAAGCTTGCAGTTTTAAAACCCATGTTATATTTCTGAACTGTTGCAATAGGTGAGGACGCAATGTTTATTCAACATCATGAATACTTAAGCACCTTCTTGAGCATCTTCTACTGTCATAGAACCATAGAGTTGGAAGATGCCTAAGAATCCTAGATCTGCACTCTGCAAGGATTTACTACACCATCTCTGATAGAAAACTATCCAGCTATTAGTAGCAGCAATAGGAAACCTACAGTAAGTGAAGCAGTCATTTGTGAGCAAACTACAAGTTGGTCCAGAGACATCAGATTGGAAATCATATATATTGTGAATGTGGCTGATGAACCTTTCCATGTCTCTCTGATCCCCAGGAGTAGAGAAATAATTGAAGCTGTCTCTATACTTATGCTATACGGTATGAGTCAGTTTTTGCTTTCAGTTCATTTTTTAAAGAAAAACTTTGAGAAATTCCAGGAAGTGACCCAAGGTGAAGGAAAGTTGATCAGGAACAGATATCTCCCCTAGTGGACAAAGTTCCTTGTTGCAGATGAGGCTCAGAAGGAATAAAGGAGAAAAGGCTGTATCCAAGAGAAGAGAGGCTTAATAGTAGTAGTACCAAACAGGACTCTGTTTCCAGCCTGGGAATTTTCTTGGCATGACCAAGCATACCAGCCTCATCTTGAGATAACATCTGTGCTGCATTGCCAAAAGAACAGAAGCCACTATGTGAGCTTGAAGAAGATAAGAAAACTACCTGTTTTGGACTGCCCTACCTGATAAAAGTTGATCAATAGCAAGTTCCTGCACCCTGAGTGACAGACCCAAGGCAAGTAATGCTGTGATATCCCATTGTTCCCACATGGAATATTGACTGGGAAGTACAAACCTCTTTCTTAAGGCACCCTTCTTTTCATGAAGCCATTGGAGAGAAATTGAGAGATAACCCCTTACTTCACCCTTCAAATCACAGGCAGCCAGCTCTCCATTGGGGAGTGCTATCCCTTTAATAGCAGCTGATCTGCCCCTCTAAAGCATTCATTTCATATTAGGGCGAGCCCACACTTCTTTCCCCTGAGGGATATACATTACAAAGAGATTCAGTCAGGGATCGCTTGAGTAATCTGTACTGGGGCCTATGTATATAGTGCCCCACCGAAGTTAAAATGGTATTCTGCCAGCTTTCTCTCAAAGTTCTCCCACCCACTCTCACCCCCTCCTTCATACACAGCCTATAAGGATGTTGCTAGGTCCCAATCAGTCAAGGTGCAGTGACTCTGAAGAGGCCCCATATCATTCAAAGCACATGCACATGGAGGCAATTCTCTGGATCACAGCAGAACAGATTCCAGGCCAGAGAAAAGGAGAAGAGGATCACTCACAACTTTATGTCATTGTCTGTCAACTGGGTAAGTAAATTGTTGTTTTTTTAAACATTCTTCGCTGTAGGGAAATTAGAGTTCATGAATGCCATCAACAGAATGTCAATGTCCCCGCATAAAGAAGCAGTTCAGTGGAAATAAAATAAGGCAGGTAAATCCAATTGTATATTATGTGCATGAACCACGGTGTTTCACACGTAAGTGTTCCTAATGTTGTATTTTTTTATTTGTTTTTTATTTATTTAATCATAATGTTGTAACAGTTGTTATCAATTATACATGGAAGAACTACTAACATTGTTCCATATTGGAATAGGTTTGTAACTTTTTTTGCATATGTCTTATATTCTATGCATGGTATTTGTTCTCTAGATATTAAATTTCATGATGCCTTTTAAAAAGAAATGATTTTTTTTATTATAAAGATTGAAGTTAAAATCAACAAGACATAAGGAAATGCACAAAGTGCACATACACTATACATGCACACCAAAGCTTAGCAAACCAACTTAAAGTCTTTTCACAATGTCTTCATTGTTTATTTGGTTTATTTGACTTTTATTTTGTTGATACGTAGCTTCAGGATGCATTTTAAAAATGCATTGTTGGTTGCATTTTGCTAGTTCAAATATGATGTATGTATTAATGCATGCACTCTAAAATCTCTTAGGTATTTATGTTGAACTTTCAAAAGACATTAAAAATGAAGGATTCTCCAGCCGTATTCCTGGAGACTCCACTCATGGGTTAATTCCTGTTCTTGCTTCAAAACTGAGAGTAGCTTTAAGTTTCTTTTTCTCCCTTGGCCACGCCTCCTCTGTCCCTTCCTCTCCAGTTTGTTTCTCTCAGTTCTTGCATACAGACTGATCCCAGAGTAGCTCCAGGCTTGGGCCTGGTAATCCAATTTTTTTTTTCCTTTTCTTTTTCCCCTTTTCCTTTCCTTTTTTCTTTTTATTCCTTTTGGTTGCCGTTTCTTCTGGATCAGGTAAGAAACGGGAATGGGGGGGGGAGCGTGCCAGCTTTGCCTGCATGCAGGCGGCTGCTGCTTCCCTTCCCGGTAGGGAGGAGGTGTTTTTCTTAAGTTTTTCCTCCCTCCGCGGCAGCAAGGTTTTCAATTTCCTTGCCTGCCGCCGCTGGGAGAGCCGAGCATGCTTCCGGAGGTGAAGGAAGCGGCTTCTCCCCACCGAGAGCAGGCTCGCTGCCCTGGCTTCATTGGAGCGGCGCGGAGCCGGCAGAACTGCTTTTTTTCCGAGCGCTCTGCCTTCCTCTTCCGCGCTGCGCTCCTAGGAGTGGGGGGGGGCCCCCGCGCGATCGCTGTGGGCTCCCCCGTCGTTCTGGCACTCCTACAGATTCCTACAAAGGCCGGCCGGTGCGAGCAGGTGGCCGGCAGCCTCATCGGTTACCTTTTTGGCGGGCTCCGCAGACGCGGCCGCCATTTTGAATAAATAAATAAATAATAATAATAATAAAATAAAATAAAATGAAAATAAATATATAAATGAACAACAACATTCTCATTGGTGGCTAGAGCCATGGGAAACCCTGAGTGGGACAATTCAGGCGTTAAAAAACACCACCACCACCACCAACAACAACTCAAGCTTATGGTTGACTGCCTGATTTCTTCACTGACTCTTGCCCTAGAAACTGAGGGGTGCGAAGTCTAGCAGCACAGTAGCCCTGGGGCCTCAGTCCTCCATTCTTAAATGGTTGGGCAGCCCACTGTTGTGATACCTTTCATGGGCTTGGATAAGTCTGATGGAGTGCATCAGCACCACAATAGCTGCTGTCCTTTACCACGGAAATTAATACAAAACAAACAAATAAACAAACAAACAAAAACAATAACAAAAACAACAAAGCAACAGACTATCATTCACTGTGCTATAAGTCGTAGCTCAGCTACGCTAGCATTGTTTGGCATGGTCCCAGGTATTATCGTTTTCACTGGGGGACCTTGTTTGATTTGTATCTCATTGCTACAAATTGTTCAATGCTCACTCACTATTTGCTTATGTCACTACAGGATGGCGGAGTCTGATGTGTCCTCCGACCTGGAACAGGTGGAAAGCCCCGAGCCCAGCATCGTACCTCAGCCCGAGCAATCCTCTTCCATACCTCCCAAAGTTCCCCTTCCGGGGAACAGGAAACAGGGGCTCCAAAAGAGGTAGATGACTATCCGGGGGGTCTTCCTATCGGTGGGCGTCTCCAACACTTCTACGCCCACTGGGAGGCAGGGACCACAGATGCCTGGGTTCTCCAGACAGTCAGGTTAGGTCTCACCCTCGAATTCTGCTCCCGTCCCCCAGATAGTTTCCTGGCCTGTCCCGTTTCCCCAGACCCAGTCAAGAGGGGCCTCATGGAAGCGGAAATCGAACATCTTCTGGAGATCCGAGCCATAGAGCCCGTTCCTCTCCCAGAGCACAACCAGGGATTTTATTCCATTTTGGTTTTGGTGCCAAAAAATTCAGGAGGATGGAGAGGAATTTTAGATCTCAAACTGCTCAACCAGTTTTTGGTTTACCGGCGCTTCAAAATGTCGATTCTGGGCTACATCCGTCCCCACGACTGGATGACATCAGTGGATCTCAAGGAAGCCTATCTCCATGTTCCAATCCGTCATGGCCATCGACATTTCTACGGTTTACCTACAACGATCTCCACTTCCAGTACAGGGCTATGCCCTTCGGACTCTCTTCGGCCCCACGAGTCTTCACCAAGGTACTGGCCGTTGTGGCAGCCTCCCTTCGCTTAATCCCAATCAGACTGCTATGTTACCTGGACGATGTGCTCGTGCTTTCGTCATCAGCAGATCGAGCGGTAGTCGACCTCAAGATAGTTATTCAGGCCTTGGAGGAGTACGGCTTTTTTATCAACCGTCCAAAGAGTCATCTGCTGTCCACCACGCATATCCAGCATCTGGGCACGGAGATAGACTCAGTCAGAGGTCAGGTGTTCCTGTCCTCAGAACGTCAGCGCAGCATCAGACTATTGGTGCAGGAGGTGTCCACCTTCAGGTCTGTCCAGATCCTGCTCCTGTCTCAGCTCTTGGGGAAGATGGTTTCCTGCATCACCATTGTCCCCTGGGCACATTTTCACTCGCGGCCCCTACAATGACTGTTACTACCGCATCAGTGACAGGGACGCAGCAACTCGACATCTTTGATTCATCTTCCTGACCCAGTTCGGCGCTCTCTTCAATGGTGGGTGTTGCCTGCGATCACCAAGGGGTGTCACCTTCAGGTACCCCAACCGACTCAGATTACAACAGATGCGAGCCTCTCAGGGTGGGGAGCGCATCTCCAGTCGCAGATAGCCCAGGGCCGCTGGTCTTCCTCAGAGCAACGGTGCAGCATCAATTTCCTGGAGCTCAGAGCCATACTCAGAGCCCTCCGTCATTTCCAACCGTCAGTGGAGGGCCGTCACGTCCTCATTCTCACAGACAACGTGACGGCAAAGGCGCATGTGAACCGGGAGGGAGGAACGAGGTCCAGGCAACTGATGGACGAAGCGGAGCGCCTGCTTCGCTGGGCAGAACGGCACACGAGTTCGATCAGGGCGGATCACATCTCCGGTATCGACAATGTCAGGGCAGACTGGCTGAGCCGCACTCAACTAGACCACTCAGAGTGGCGGCTCGACCCGAGGACATTCCAGCTTCTGTCAGCCAGGTTCGGGACCCCGGTGCTGGACCTCTTCGCCTCTCCCAGCAACACCCAGCTCCCCAGGTTCTTTTCTCGCTTCCCGTGTCCCAAGGCAGAGGATCACGACGCTCTCAGATGTCCGTGGCCGAGGGGTCTCCTTTATGCCTTCCCCCCTATTCCACTAATTCCCGCGTTGATATGGAGGATAATTCAAGAGAAAGCGGAAGTTCTTCTGGTCGCTCCACACTGGCCGAGGCGTCCCTGGTTCGCAGATCTCGTCGACCTGTCAGCATCACGACCATGGAGGATTCCAGGAGACCGGGCCTCCCTCAGTCAAGGCGCCGTGCAACATCCAGACCCCCTGTGGTTCCACTTGACCGTTTGGCATTTGAACGGGTGCTCCTGAGAAAGGACAGGCTGTCATACAGAGTGATTGGGACCATACAGGCGGCCAGACGGTCATCGACTAAGCGCATCTATAACTCTACCTGGCGTTCCTTTTGTCTCTGGTGTGCCTCACAACATCTTGATCCGACCTCCACTTCCTTTCCAGAAGTGCTAGAATTTTTACAAGAAGGCTTAGACAAAGGTCTAGCCCCCAATACCCTTAGACGTCAG
>JANHFM010002757.1:321171-333631 GCA_032468115.1 Grayia smithii | reverse complement strand
AACTCTTTATTTTAACTGGAAAAGTTGGGGGTCGTCTTATACGCCCAGTCGTCTTATACGCCGGAATATATGGTATAGTTGTAGTTTGAACCATGTACTGCTGCAGTAAGCATGAATGATAGATGACAAATAATTTCTCCCATGTCCGATGCTTTCTTTTATCTAAGAGTAAAGCTTGGATAATTATAGATGATCCAATAATAAAGCTTCATATGGGGAATTATTGGCTGAATAGTGCTTCACAAAATAAATGGGCTGTGGTGTAAATTTACTAAAAATTATTACCTTGAAACAGGATTTTAGTAAAAATAATCTTTTATTTTGATTGGCTGAAAGATTATTCAGTTTCCATTTTTTAGTACTACTCTTAAGGACTGAAATTTGCAAATTAGTTCAAAAGATAAGTAAGTAAACCTGTAAATCAATTCAAAAGCTATGCTTTTCTTTATGAAAAGCAAGTTGCAGAGAACAGTCCAGAGATGTATGATGAAAATAATTACTTAAATACTGGATTTGTTTGCAAAGTAAACCACAAGGTAAATACACACACACACACACACACACACACACACACACACACACAGACATTTTTTGCTAGTGATTATCAGGAAAAAATGAAGATATGTTGTTCTGAGACAGGTGTCATAAAATTTAATAAATAAAAATCTACAGAATGCGCATGGCTGAAAATGTGAAAAGGATGGGCATGGCCACCTGGTTGAAGTCTTGCTCCCTGTAGCCTGGGTAATGGTGATGATGGCTGCAAGAAGGAAAGAACAAACTTAGGAATGTCTTTCTTCTGATGCCAGTTGTCTTATACAATATATGCAAACTGGGTCTGTGCTACATAGGGAGATCCCTCTGCTCCCACCCCTATCTCAGTAAGCAGCTTCTGGAGTTATGTCATGTAAATCCAATTGCCTTTTAGATTGAGGTCCATGTGTGCACACAGATAAGCAGGGAATACACATGACAATTTAGTTTGAAAGAAAATACAGATTCTTGCGATTTTCATTGCAATCCAATTTCCTCTCTTCAGAGTGGCCCTTTCATAAAATTATAATATAAATTATAATTGTGATTTTCACATCAACCAATGTATATCCATCCTTGTGGAATTTTCTTTGGTATTTATAAGAATCTTTGCTGAGACTAGTCAACATATAACCCAATAGGCCTCCTTATTAAGAGACAATTGTTCTGCTATTATTCACTGCAACATGTCCCTTTAATCTTAGATTTCTTGGTTCTACCTTTATTCATACCTAGTGATTCAATGAATTCATTATATAATAGGCCTTTGTCCCAAGAAGAAAGTCAGGCCCATTTTAGGCTACTTAAAAGATGAATTTTACTCTGATGGATTGGCAACAAGCAAAACTGGAATCAATTTGTGGCCCTGACAAACTCTAATTACAAAGTCACGCTTGTGGCTGAGAATGTCATGTGGCAAAACTGAAGGAAGGAGGTTTATTTTAAAAAATGAATGACTTATTGTAATTGGCAGATTTAGATAAAAACACTGCCAAATAAGATCATGGATCATCCTTACTACACTTTATTGCAATCATTTAGGCAGTTTAAATCCAAATTTTGGAAAAATATTTTTCAGAATAAACTAGAAATTAGACACTGACATAGCTAATTTCTGTGACAAGAGAGAAAGTTTGGAAAATAAAATAGCAGATTTTTAGCAATGCCCTTGATGACGAATAGCCAGCCAAACCACAGGATAGCTGTGAAGAGGAGCTATTTCAGAAGAATGGTATGCTGTGAGATGAGAAGGGAAGAGAAAGGAGCATATTTGGTCATCCTAATAATTATTTTTTAAAGCTTCCCTCAAGCAGTGCTTTTGGCTGGAAAATTTATTGGGCAATCTAAACGTTGTTTCGGATTAAATCATTTTAAGGTAAAATAGGGAAAAAAATGTGTCATTTTAGCATTTGCATTGGTTGTTTTTAAACAATTGCATATTAATTTCATTCTGGACTCTGTCAGTTCATACTGTCCAACAGCTGTATTTTTAAAAAAAGTTTTAGTAATGTTGTTGTCCCCAATTCAGGTATGAGCCTGGTGCTGAGGCCAATGAAGGATGCCAGACACAAAGTACAGGTTTTGATTCCTTTTTATTGGGGTACCCCGAGGAAAAGGGCTCCTGGCCAAAATGCCAAGACAGCCAAGAACAAAGGCTTAAGAAAGCTTTATACATTTTCACTAAGGAGAAGGTGGGACAAGGCGGTATAATAAGAAATATCATCTAATAAACATTTCAGTAATAATTCTACTGTTTGTTCTATTCGTCTCTATCTGTCTCTATTCCTAAGCCTTGGCTAATGAAAGCCCCAGGAGTTATCTAATACACATTTTATTTCCTGCAGGCCATCTCTATTCTTAACTTTTAGCTGAGGTCTGCAAGTTACCTAACTCTTCATTACTTTTATCAGCTTTCTAACTACCCAGAATTGTTACAAGCTTTATATGTACATATTTCTTGTGAATAAGCAGTCTTTGTTCTTGCCAGACAGACTCCACAATTACAGGCTTCCTGATTTACTTTTAAGTGTGTGCATGACTTTGCTTTCTTTTAGCAGACAGCCCATCAATGTAATTATGGAACCTTACTATGGAATCAAGAAAGAAAATTTGAAAAAAAAATATACAGGTATTAGGAAAGTAATCTAAGCCAGATTGTTCTAATAATTAAGGCACCAGGCTAAAAACTAGGAGTGTTCTGGTCTCAGATACATGCAAAGCCAGAGAAGTGACCTTGGGCCAACCACTTTCTCTCAGCCCTAGGCAAGTGATTTCTTGCCAAGAAAACTGCAAGAATGTAATTACCAGGAGGCTACACTAACTTCAAAACTACATGCGTGTGTGCAGTTACAGGTTTAGAAAAGATATATTGATGTGTCCATTGTAGCCACAATTTCACCTGGATATGAATGGATAAGAACAGATAAAAATGGTACCTAAGAGTTAGCTTCATTTTAAACATCCAATTTACTGCTTTCCAGGTATGTTGTCATTTACACATCTATAGATTTCATGCTCTATGCCAGAAATAAATTTTTATTAAGTAATAAAGCAAACTGGAGCTAATTAAACAGATCTTTCTACAAAATGTGGATTGCAAGCATTAGGATGGTCATTAGATGACAGCAGGAAAATACAGAAGCATTGTTTGAAGCATAAAAGTGTTGTACAAATTTGGCCCATATTTTGAGGAATGAACTTTGCAGAACTGCTCAAACTTAGAAAAACCCAGTGCAATGTTTTTGCTTCACAGAACCATTCTAGCTACACTTCTTATGATAAACAAAGTTGGAGTAGAAACTAATAGCTTATTCTTATATATGCCAACATCTCACTGAATTCATTTATATTACCGAACACAGCAGAAAAATAAAATATACACATGAAATTGTCAGCCTCTTTCAGGGGTATGTTCTTTGAGCTCAAAGGAAATTTCCATTTTAGAAATGATTAGATAGCACTTTTCTCATTCTTCTGTCCAGGAAATGAAATTACACAAAATTCAAACTTTGCAGGTTTGAACAAACCTCATAAACAATGAGTAATCATTTTTGCATTGACCCCAAACTACACCATGGAATTTGCTTTGTTTGAACTGAGATGTGGATGCAGCTTTGCTGAACTTTAACAATTCAGGTACTAAAGACCTGTGTTATCAACAAACATTAAACACCACAAACAAACCTGAGGGTTTTTTTACCAGCTCAAATGATTTTTTTATTGTAACAATGCAAATAAATGAAATATTTAGTGGTCTTCATAAACAAAGATGTATTTATCTACAGAGCTTCTTAACTGCTTCAAATTACCCTCTCCTATCTCACCCCATTGACTAAACTTTACCATTGCTTTGTTACATTATTTTCCTCTTTAAGCACCTTTACCTTTATAGTCTTCAGATCACAAACACTCCTTCAGCAACTGTTCAAAGTTCTTCAGAGCTCCAGCTGCTGCAGTGTCTCCAAGGTCATGTGATAACAATTCGAGTGGTCGGTGCTCAGCTTGCAAATATGACCTTGCAGTTTGATTGCAATTTCTGATATTCCTTGTGAGCTTCCCACAAGCAAAGTCAACAGGGAAGCCAACAGGAAGTCAGAAATTGTTTACTTTTTTGTCTTCCCACACTCTGTAGCATTTGCCCATAGCACACACATGCACACACACAGTACCACATTCTGCAGGTCTTGTCTGTAGCACAGCCTGCTTGCCTGGGACTCCCATCTCTTCTCACTTATCGACTCAGGGTTATAACAGCAACTGGCACTTCCAGGATTGCCATTGCTAAGTGTCATATGATATTGTGCTTTATGACCGCAGCACTTGGCAATGGAAATTCTGGTCCCAATTGATGTTATAACCCAAGGACCACCTGTAACTGGACCACCTGCTTGAAGCTTAGGGAGGAGGGTGGAAACAAGCCCTAAGCTTCTTGGAAAGCTATGTCCTTGGTCATGCTTCTTTATGTTGTTACTCTTAATCTATCTTTTCCAAAGCAACTACAGCTGTTTGTCTAGGCACTCCATTCTACAGATCCTTCTTCCTCATTTGCTTGCTCCTCAGTCATAAATCCTGAGTTCCTTTTTCTAACTTGGTTGCCTGATTCCTTCAGCTCCTTAATGTCCATATTGCACCTCCAACCCATGCAGAATCTCATAGCATAAATACAAAACTACTTTGCCTGATAAGGCTTCACTTCATAAATCTTACCCTAGAAGTCAGAAAGCCTTGCCCAGAGGCAATTAATTAATTTAGGAAACTTCTGATGGTTTATGTGTCACTTTTCATACTTTTGGCAAACAGAAAAAAACTTGAACTTTGAGCCAAACTATAATTCAAGCTCAGTGAAACATGCATGATTAAATGTTCCTTTGAAAGCATTTTAAAAATACTTCTTCCCATACCTACTTCCTACACATAGTAATCTATTTTTCCAAACAACAGAAAAGCATGGGTTACATGGTGTAAAGGAATGGGTATGTATTTATGTATGAATTTATTATGCAAGAAGCAAAGGGTTGCCAAAGTACATTCTGTAGGGATAACCAATGCCCAATGAATCTCTTCTATTTCTAGATCAGCTCTTGATCAATTCCCCAGTCAAGATTGCCAGGAATGTTTTTCCTGCACTCTTTATAATATCTAGAAAATAACTTGTATATTGTTTACCTCATCTTTCCTTCTTATTACTCCAGTTGAACCTTTCTATTCTTGTATTTACAGAAGCACAATGGCCATGTGGATTATTTTTCTGGGGATTCTTATGCACTGCTCCTTCCTGGAGGTCCTGACACAACTGCCTGCTCAGCCCGAAAACTGCTCTGACCAAAGCTAGAAGATCAGTTTTAGTCACTCATACAAGATTAATGTGCCAGAGTCCTTTCAGTTCAAAGTGGAACCAGTCCCGGGCCTCTCCAAGGCAACAATCATATGTTGTTCACTAATGGTGAAGTAGATGAGGGCGAGGAGCAAAACATTATATTCAGGCATAACATTTGGCTGCAAACTCCTAAAAGAGACTGTGAAGTCCTTGAACAGGTTAAAGCTTTGCTGGAAAGACTGGAAAATTTAGAACTAGAAGTGGTACATCTGAAAAGGATCTGTAACCCTCAAAAATGTTGTGGAATAGGACAAGGTGAGGAAGCTAGTTGCGTAGCCTGTTGACTGTATATTGTGCCCTATCATGTGCCTGACACTTGCCTTATATCACCCACCAAACACTGGCTTGCTTGTCATCCATAGATGGGGACTCAGATTTAGCATAGTGGACTTCAAGACTAATAAAGTTCTGTAAACAATTTCATGAGGTTTCTTTATGTAGATTCACCCTGTACCCAATAAAAATTCAGTCATCATCTTATTATCCTTAAAAGCAAAGCAGCAGTATTGCACATGTTGGCTTACAGGTAAAAAGACAGGATTTAGCTTAAGATGCTTTTTGCTTAAAACTGGAGCTCATGCATGTAAATAAGGTGTCAGTGTTCATTATTCTTTTCAAGTGAGTTGGGATCTTGGTGCCCATGTGTCTTTGTCTTCCATTTTTTCTCCTATGTTCTGGACCTCTTGCTGAACAGGGGTGTCATCCTGCAGCGGCCATGGTACTTTCATCCAAGAGATCTGCAGCTGCAACTGCGAGGAAGGCTGGGAAGGGCAGGACTGTTCCCAACCCACGTGCCCAGGAAATTGCAGTGGTAATGGGCGCTGCATTGATGGCTGGTGTGTTTGCAATGCCCGCTAAGCTGGTGGCGACTACAGTCAACTCTTGTGTCCTGAGAACTGCACTGGAAACAGGGTCTGTGTCCATGGGGTATGCCAGTGTTATCAGGAGTTTACCGGAGATGACTGCAGTGAGAAGAGATGCCCTAATGACTGCAGTGGCAATGGATACTGTGACAGTGGCGAGTGTTACTGTAAGGATGGTTTCACAGAGCTAGACTGCTCTAAAGGCAAGAGCCTTTCCCTGGCTGTCCCCGCAATATTGAGGGACCTCCAAATGAAGATTTCATTGAATGGCCATTCTGCCATTGCTTTTTCAACACACCCTGTCTGGAGGGCCCCACTCCCCAGAATCGAATTTGACCTATACCTTCGTCCTCATCGCATGCAAAGTCAGGACACCTTTTTTCTTTTTGCCTTTCTTTTTATCAATTAAGTCAATATGAGGGTGCCTAGAGAAGTTCAAAATGCTGAATAACTTTTGGGATATTTCACTGATTAGTGTCTTGAATTCATCGTATTATTTCAAAAACTGAATTGTATTTTGGGCAGAGCCCTCTCCATGCATGGGCCTCAAACAACTGCTCCTGTTATGTCCTCTCAACTTTAATTTGTTTTTCAATCAAATACTTTTATGGGAAGGTTTTGAAAAAATAGTTTTCCAGAAATCTTTCCATCTTTTTAAAATATTACAACTAAACAAAATCCATTATAGTATGTTGTATGTATGAGTAGTATACGATAAGTCAGAGCATACATATTGAAAGCTGTCTGACATATTAATGCACATTGTTAGGCTACAGGCTTTCCTAGTTTGTGCCTCACTGCTTTGTTCTAACTCAGACAGCACTGTACATGTGGTGCTATAACTGGAAAGATCCATTTTGTATGCTGTTCAATTTGTTTTTCATTTTTTTGAAGCAATTCTTATATATTGAACAGAATATTTATTACTGCTGCTATTATTTACTAGGATCTGCCAGAAAATGCTCTCTAATTTCTGTTGCACTGAATTGGGAGCTCTGCTTAATGTGCCATAGGATTTGTGAATACGAAGTACATTATCCCTCATTTCAAGGAGTGCAGCTGAGTACTTCAGGAGTGCCAGTTTCTCTTCCAGTGGGGTTGATACATTTCTAATGTACTTACTTTTCTAAATTTTATAATGATAAATGAAGTAACATAATGGACTCTTATACTGCATATCAATATTTATTGAACTGTCAAGGATTTTAACTGCCATTCTGATGAAAGAGTGTTTGTTATTTGGATAGTCATAGAAAGACAAAATGCAAAAAAGATACAGTTCTTATATCCTTAAAGAAAGATAACAGAAATTTACAATATTTCTTTTTGTTTTCTACAGTTAATGTAAGTTACCTCTGGGCTCCTTGCAGTTGATCAATCATTTTGCTTGAAAAAAAGGAAGTCAGCTTAAGATAATGCAACTTAAAATGGATAGATTTTATTAGGTCCCAGATCTGCACTTCATCATTTGATGAAAATATTCAAGTTCTGAAGGAATTGGACACCCTGCTGCTTAATGCATGAAAAACAATGTCAGCAAATATTTCTTGTCAACACTTGTGCCACTAATTATAAAAAAACGAGATGCTGTGGCCTACCCATTGCTAAGTAAATTATACAGATAGAATGAAATGTGATATGCCTAGCTCAACTCACAGGCTGCATTATTTCAAAATCTTCCCATTATTTTCCAATAGTGCTTGCCCTTTGGAATGTCCATCTCCTTAAAACCACCGAAAATTCCCTAGCCATTGGCTGGGATAAGATAACAGATGTGGACTACTACCTCATCAGCTACTTTCCTGTTGGGGAAGAGGCCTTGATGAAACAAATACGGGTGCCCAAAAATAAGACAAATTATGAGATTCGGGGTCTGATTCCTGGCACAGAATATGTAATCACACTTCGCAATGTAAAGAAGAAAGTCTTCAGTGAATCAGAACTCTTGCAAGGTAGCACAGGTAAGACACTGTAATTCTCTTTCCATTATCTTTGAACCTGCAGGTCTTCACAGCAACAGAAAGCTAAAACTTTGAAAGACTAATAATGCAAACATTGTTTCTTAAGGAAATGGTACCCTATATGAATTATGGTTCTTTGAATGAACAAATATCTGAATGGTAGCTATTTCTAATATTTTGTCCCAAGTTGGATTCTAGTGTCCTACAAAAAAGGAAAGTGGCTGATAGGGATCTGCTTAACTGTAACTCTCTTTGCAATGTTTTTGTCTTCTTACTTAATTTATCTTCTTCATTTGTTTCTTTCCTTGGTTACCCCCATAGCCAAAGTGAGGTCAGAGGCCCCTTTAACTGGAGTCACATTTCATCCCACTATGATTTTCTCTCCTTTTTGGGGCGGGGGAGGGGGCGGGGGAGGGGAAATCATGTGCACATCTATGCCATGTCAGTGGCAGGTTCCCTCTGAAAAATAACTGTTTAAAGACAAGAATTAACACTAATTGAATAATGTAGCAGGTGGTGCTAATATTCTGTCTGAATCCAGTTCCCTCAAGATTTCCCCAGAGTTTGGGGTAGCTTTTTTCATGACCACAGTCAAGAATTACATGGCCTATATTAATTTTCCTGAGCTGTATCCCTATGACTTAAGCCAGGGGGGCAAATAAGGGAGGAATAATGAACATAAAAAAGGCTCAAGGCTTTGATCACATAGTTGTGGCCACCATTTTAACTCCTTTCAGAAAGCTATGTCTCTAAGAATTAAATATTAAAACTTTCTAATATTATGGGTGAGAGGCATAATATAATCCAATCATTTAATTAGTGTTATTGACACCAAATTTACTTTTAGGTAAACTTTCATATTATTCCATATTTTCTTTTAAACTTATATAAATGTGTGTTTTTATTTTATTTTAAACTGTATTACTTCTCTTTGTTTCTATATTTTATTTTAAGCTCTGGCCTGTAATAAAGTATTTTTTGTCTGTCTATAAACTGATGCTACCTTAAGATAGTCTTTGTTCCTCAATTATCTATAGGGTTGTGATCTTCCTAAGAAGGAGGACTAACTCAAATGCTGACATGATCCTAAGTTATCCTAAAATAAGTTTATCCTAAAACTGCATGTGTTTTTTATACTGAAGAAAGATTTATTTGGACAATTGTATCAATATCTAAAAGGATCCAAGAGGGAAAATGGAAATAAATATAATTATATTTATAGAGGTATATTCAAGAGAGTAAACATGGTTTTGGGAAAAGTTTGTTTGGTTGCTACAGCAATGCAAAGTGCTTATGGACTTTTAGAAAATGACTGCCATGCTGTAGGTTAATACCAAAAATTATTTGTATTAGTTGTAGGCTACTATAAAAAATAAATTTTTGCTTTGTGCAAAAATCACTACTAGATTTTGGGAAAGCTGCAAGTATAAATGCACCCCTTTGTTTAGCATAACTAAGTGATTACATAATTCTCCATATTAAAAAGGTCCTTATAATCAACACTCTGCACAAAAAAGCTTGGTTGTTGTGGTCTTGGAGTCCTCTTTGTCAATGTTCATTTTAGCCGTTTCTGCAATTGGGCATATCTGGGTGATAGAGGAGACTGAGAACTCATTGGAAGTGGAATGGGAAAATCCGGCAGCGGAAGTAGATTACTACAAACTGTGGTTCAGTTCTTCGTCTGGAAAGGAGAAGGAAGTAGTGGTTCCCAAAAGTAATGATGTGAAGAGCAGACACATCATCACAGGTAAGCAATCAATGTGTGCTTATCCAGAATAAGGGCAATTAATCTGTTCATTTGATACCAAAAAAATGACTGAGTAATTGCAGGAATGAAAAAAAGTTTCTGTTTTCAGAGTTAGGGTTCTTGTCTATTTATATTTTACTGTCTTCTTATGTGCTTTCCATTTCTGGGATAGAAGTCAATTTTTTTTGGAAAAGAAGCTTCCAGTAAGGGCTTTAGACCAGTGTTTCTCCACCTTGGCAACTTTAAGATGGTTGGCTGGGGAATTGAAGTCCACATATGGCAGGCAGGTGGACTCTAAAAGATGTGCTCCACTTTGCCTACTCCTGCATTAGAAGCTTACAATATTTTATATACCGTATTTTTTGGAGTATAAGACACACCTTTTTCCTCCCTAAAAGGGAGTGAAAAGTTGGGTGCGTCTTATACATTGAATGTAGCCTCGCCCACCCACTGGCCCTCACCCTTTGGCCTCAATTTACCTCCTTAGAGCAAACAGAAACAGCCCGTTTAGCTTCCACAGAGTTGGATCGGCCTAATTAGCATGTTGATTGTCCTGACTGTCAGCTGTAGCAATTGCGATTGCTTGTTCCGTGGGCCTTTGCTGCTTGCAGCAAGGAAATAAAATGCTGGGAGATTTATTTTTTTTTCTTGTGCTAATCAAGCTACGTTGAAAATGAAAATGAAAGTAAAGCAGGCTGTTTGCTCCAATGGAGGCAGAGGCAGATTTCTTTTTCAGCAAAAAAGCCTCCTCCAGAAAAAAAGTCTGAAGTAGAGCTTCAGAAAAAAAGCCTCAGAGACTTTTTTTTCCAGAGCTCTGTTTGGGAGGCTTTCAGAGGTAGAAAAAAAAAGTTTTTTCTGAAACAAGAGTTTCAGAAGTTTCAGAGGCAGAAAAAAAAAAGCAAGGCACAGAGCTCAGAACCATGGAACCTGCTGCTAAAATTCACCTCTGGGAACAATTGATTGGGATATTCCAGGAGGCAGATCCACCCCCAGTCAGCTTTTTTCTTACTTTCCTCCCCAAAAACTAAGGTATACTCCGGTGCATCTTATACTCCGAAAAATACGGTAATTGTTCTCCCTGTCAGGAAATTTCTCCTTAGTTCTAAGGTTGCTTC
Source organism: Grayia smithii (assembly GCA_032468115.1). Lineage (NCBI taxonomy): Eukaryota > Metazoa > Chordata > Lepidosauria > Squamata > Grayiidae > Grayia > Grayia smithii. Next base: position 322,535 of record JANHFM010002757.1, on the reverse strand, counting down.
TCTCCTTGATTTTAGTTTCCATCTAATCTAGGAAAACCGTACTACAATTCGGCCCACATGCTGTTGGGACTGCTCACCCTGGGGGAGGTGGGCTGCGGTAACGGACTCTTTCCTCTCGCCGGCGCTCTCGGCTCCGAGATCGGCTGGCTCGCCTATTACGATCCCGACTGCGGCTCCGATGGCGGCTTCTGCTCCGATGACGGCTACGGCGATCCCGGCTACGGCTGCGTCTACGATGACGGTCTCGGTCCCGACTACGGCTAAGAAGATCAACCGTATCAGATTTTGCATCAGGGGTGGGTTGTTGGGTGGGTGAAATGTTGCTTTTGGTATTTTCCCTGCATCTGGATTATTGAGGGAATCAAATCTCAAGTTTAGCCCAACACTACAAATCGGAAACCTCGGAAAGCAAAACAAACTTTTTGAGCGACGACAACAAACTCTGGAATGGTGTGTGGCAGTTTTCCCATTTGTTAAACATGGAATTTCTCAGGAATTTTAAAACCAACAGCCACAGCAGCCATCGTAAAAAAATACAAGTTAAATATAGGCAGGTAGTTCTTGGCAAGGTTGTAATGCAATCATGTGAGCAAACCTGATTTGTTTTTGTTTTTTGCAGCGGTGGCAAATGGTTTGTCTTTGATTTTGCCAAAAAGTGGGATAGCACTACAGGTAGTTCTCGACTTACAACAGTTCATTTAGTGAATGTTCAAAGTTACGACGGCACTGGGGAAAAAAGGGACTCGGGGCTGTTTTTTCACAGATGCAACCTTTGTAGCATCTGCCCCCCGATCCTGTGATCAAATTTAAGTTGCTTGGCAACTGGTTCATATTTATGACGGGTCGCAGTGTCCCGTGATCCCGTTTCGCGACCTTCTGACAAGCCAAGTCGACGGGGAAGCCGGATTCCCTTAACAACTGTGTTACTGACTCAACAAGTGCAGTGATTCACTTTAACAACTGTGGCCAGAGAAGTCGTACAATGGGGCAAAACTCACTTAACCAATTTCTCTCTTGGCAACAATGAAATTTTGGGTTCAACTGCGGCCGTAAGTCGACGGCTACCTGTAATGCATAGCCAGAACTGAGAATCGCCTGCTCAAATCCCCAAGTTCAACTTTTCCTTCCTTTAACCGCCTTCCATCGCTGACCCCCTCCCCATGACCAATCAGATTCAGGCAAGATGTTTCCAGAAAAGTGAGTTCAAACTAGCTTGGTATGCAGCTGCCTTCTTCCCCTAGCCCAGGGGCCTGCAATCTTAAACACTCCAAGAGCCCCTTGGGCCCATTTCCCACAGAAAACAAAACACCGGGAGCCACAAAAGCTGGGTGGGCGTGGCCAACTTGACATCACTCACTCCCACC
>JANHFM010002757.1:115058-125820 GCA_032468115.1 Grayia smithii | reverse complement strand
AGGAAGAAAGGAAGGGAGGGAGGGAGGAAGGAAGGAAGGAAGGAAGGAAGGAAGAAGGAAGGAAGGAAGGAAGGAAGGAAGGTAGGAAGGAAGGAAGAAGGAAGGAAGGAAGGAAGGAAGGAAGGTAGGAAGGAAGGAAGGAAGGAAGGAAGGAAGGTAGGAAGGAAGGAAGGAAGGAAGGAAGGAGGGAAGGAAAGGGTTATTAAATCTCAAATTAGCATAACATACCTTGAAAGTTAGGAGGAACCTAAAAGTTAGGAGGAACATTCCTCCCTTGTGACTTCTTATGATGTCAATAAATGATCAGCCCATTCTCTCTGGCTCTCAGCTGCAGATTTTTTTAAAAAAAGAATCATTCTTGAATACCTGTTCTCATTTTATCATAAAATGTTTGAAAGGCTTCTATTTTCAAATTTATATATTCTCCTAGATTAATCAGCACTGTAGATCATAGGATTTTTCTACATTGAACCTCTACACACTTGTTGACCACAACCACAGTGTAAGTGATGATTGGAAGGAAAAAGAAGCTGACATAAATGGGATAGTTACATAGACCTCCAAGCACATTGCATCATGATCTGCTTACTGGTATGGGTGGTCCAATAAAACACAAAAATATGTGCAAATCTCTTTGCAATTCTGCAAACAAGACAAAAATAAAAATGAATTGAGAAAAGCTATTCTGAAATAACCAAGAGCCTAGTGCTCTTCATCTATTGTTTTACATTTACAATTTTGGCAGGAATTACCCACATAATACTCACATGCATTGGATATTTCAGCCAGCTATAGATATTTGTATGGAAACTCCTAAAATGAATATTCATAATGCTGTAGGCTATAGTATAATCCTATAGGAAGGCTTCTATAAAAGGATTATATCTGAGGTTAAACTAGTATGTTTAAATGTGTTAACAACAACCTACCTGAGTATTTTAAATAGGTGTTGGCTAATATGCTTAAAAACTAAGAGAGATGAATGCTTCATGGAACCATTCAAAAGTTAGATTTACTATCAAGATTTGATTCCTTAAAGAAAACTTCTTCCTTAAAATTAAATTACATATGAGCTTTCAAAGAAATGTTCATGATTTTCCAGGTTTAACCTGGGGTTACATTAGACTTGGTAAATGAAGACTGATCATTATTGTTAGTTGTAGACATGACTGAATTAAAATTAAAGTAAACATTTTATATACTATTGATCAGATTATATCTTATAATTTTGGATTTGATGTGGTTCAATACTAAAAATTTTGCTTTTAATTTCAACAGGGGGAAAACATTTTTTTAGTGATTCCTGGAAAATGAGGGTGAGTAACATACAATTTGAGAGCTGCATGGAGTTTCTCAAATTCTTTGAATCTTTTTTGGAGCCCTATTGCTTCAGAAATTAGGCCACTGAATTGTGACAATGAACTATTAAGCAATAGTACTGCTAGCACTGATTTCTAGGGCAAAAGTTTGAAAAAGATATGTATGAAAGGAATAATTATATCTTGCAAAACACTGATTATGGTGACCAATTTTTAAAAACTTATAGAATAGGGATAGTTACAGTTATAAAAAATATAGATGAAAGAAAGTTAGAAGAGATTTTCCAGTTACTTTTCCCTTGTGGTCACTATTATATTCTGTGATTCCGTAAAGTGCAAATCAATGTCTCTATGTGAACTTTCTCTCTCCCCTTAGCAAGTTAAATACTGTACTGCATTTTAACCTCATAAAATAGAGATCTGAAATCTAATTCATCAGGCAGTGCTAATCTCATCTCATTCCAAGGATTTTGCAATTTCAGGAGACAGTCAAGAGATTATAATATGGCAAGAAATCCTTTAGCAGATTAACAGGCAATGTAGTTTTTCCTCTTCCCATTCCAAAGGACAAAGCTTGATTAACTAGTTCCAATGTTTTTTCCCCCTCCTTGTTCACTCTAGCTGGGATTGTTCCCACATGTTAACTTCCTAAATTTTGTCCTGCTATTAGCCAGGAGCCAGCTGCTAAGTATTAAGTATCAGGTCTGAAAGTCTCAACCCCCTTTAAGCAAGTGTGGTTTTGAGAATGTATTAAGTGCTCTAACACATTTAGTTAGTTATGGTTCCAGTTAGTTAGGTGGACTCTACTACTAGTAATTGCGGGGCCAAATGCTCACTGTATTGATCTCTTCCCCAGCACTACATCATAAATCTCCCAAGGACAGTGTATAGGCTACCACAGTGGTTTTAGAAAGTATATCAGTTGCTGCCTTTATATTCAGACTATGCTGACATTGAAAATTTTACCACAGAAAGTCTCTGCTTTCTGACAACATAAGGGTTGAGAATGGCTGCCAAATATTTTTTGACACTTGGGTAAACCACAGGTGTCAACACTTCCTTAGTCAGGGATAGTATCAGCTCTGCAATTTGTGCCTAATGAGGCACTGAATGAGAGAAGACATTTGATCAAGTGTCCCATTTTCCAAGGTCTGTAGTGAACAACAGACTATGAGAATAAAGTGACAAAGAAACCAGTGCAGCACAGTAACTTAATCTAAGAATAAATGAGGAAACTTGGCAAGGCTTCATTGGTTTTGTATTTTTTATATAGAAAGAAAGCCTATTAGCAAAGTGACATTGCAACATTATTTAACCAGCCCAACCAATCCTACTCCCCTCCACTGCTGTCTTCCTAGAGGAGGCTGGAACCACATCTGCCAAATATACTTTATGTTTATACTTTGCTTGGACTTAATGGTCTAGGTGGCCAATGGAATTCTACTGCACTAAGATTCCATAGGATCTTGCTAAGGGGTTCATTCTCCTATTCTGATTATCTTGATAAAGGACTTGTTTGAACTTGATAAAGGAATGAACTTGATAAAGGCCATGTCCTCATGATGTCATCTCCATCTCATTCCCCAATTTGCTGCAACAGTAGTAATATTTAACTGTTCTGCTAATTTTAAATAAATTTAGCTCTTCTGTTAACTTTCACCAATATTTGCTACATAAACAATGTATGATGCCACAGTGACAAGGCTGGGTATGTGTGACGTGGACAGTGGTCTCTTGCACTTCTGGCTGTTTAAATCTGCAGTGACCATTCTGTCTTCCCATCTGATTATTGGGCACTGCCCTCTCTGGGAATTTTGATATGGTTTGCAAAAGACTAGACTCTTGATCTGTACAGCCTTTTCAGTGTTGTTTTGTTTATTTACTAGGAGTGCTGCAATCAGAATAACTCTTCAGTACAACAATATAGTTAAAAAAAACAGTAACAAGACAAGTACAGGAATAAAATAGCACACAATCAAATAATCTCTTACCATATTATTCATGCAGTTCTTTTTATAATCTATCTGACACAGGTTTTTTTTCAGAAACCATCCACTATCTAGCAAGTAAGTTTGTGATTCTTTTGTGGAACAAGAGCAGGGATAGACATATACTTTCCAAAAGAGGATTGGGGAAAGCCATAGAGAAGGCTTGTCTTTAAGGTCTCTGTTGATAACATTCTCAGGGGGTCTGGATTCATGGCAAATGCCAACTAGATTACACCAGATGGGCAGGTTTCATTTGGTCAAGGCAATCTTGAAGATACTGTAGTTAGGTACTAAGTCATGCCTGTATGTATGTGTGCCCTTGAGTCTGTTGACTCCTGGCAACTGCCTAGACAAGTCCCTGCAGTTTTCTTGGCAAGATTTCAGAAGTGGTTTGCCATTGCTTGCTTCCTTAGTGATGAGAGAGAATGATCAACCAAGGTCTGGAAATCTATTGTAAACCAATGCAATTCTAAAAGTACACTAGACGTGTGATATGAACACACCAGGCTGACATCACAAATTATGGAACTGTTCTGAACAGAGGAGTGCAATCTTATCCAGGACCAAAAATGAAATTCTATTGAAATCAAGGTGTTGGGTTTTTTTGTATCCTGGAGCACCTAACCCTGTTTCTTTTCATCTATATCTTAACAGCCTTCAGGTGCTGAGATGGGACCTTGATAGTTGTCACCCAATTCCGACAGATGATCTTTCCTTGTGGCTTCCTATAGGTGTTAAACAAGAATAGGGAAAGTTTGATCCTTCAGCCATCTCATAGTGGAGACCCAAGGATTCAACCTCTGCTCTTGAATGCTACTGATAGAAACTGCCTACTTAGGGAGAAGGAGAATATTCCAAGCTTCTCATGCCTCTCATTCTCAACCCTCTACAATGGTTCAGAAAAAAAGCAGGAAGATTACTTTATCAATATCCTAATCCTGCCTAGTCAGTGAAATTTCACTCCCATGCCCTAGCCTGAACCATGACTGAAAAAAGTCCAGGTAATCTGTTTCAGCCAGGGTTCTCTGAAATTGCAGTGCCAACACTTCTTTGCAACATTCCCCAGGAAGATAAAGTTAGAGATAAGCTGATGCCTGTTTAAAACAGTTGGGTGAATGATGGTTTCTTCTTCAAGCGAGCCAATACTATCCTCTCTTGCAAGATGCAGTAACAACACTCATTATCCAACTTTCTGTATCTTCCCTAGCAGCTTTCACTAACTAGGTAGGGCAAAGATGCAATCCATAAGTGGTGAAGCTGAGGATTCAGATGAATTCATGGGATTAACTTCTGTTTGTTGTCCTTGAATTGCCTCTGCCATCTTCATTAGATTTACTCATCTGGCAGCTGGCAGCTGGCAGCCAGCAAATATGAATGATTTTATTTTCCAGATGGCTTCTACCTCATCACATTAGCCTGATAACCAATTTCTATCACATCTTCCCTAGCAAAACATGGGTCATTCTAAACAGGACTGCTGATGAGTGTGCAAAAAAATAATAATATGTTGCTGATAGGTTTGTAGAAGTTGGGAGGGACTGTAAAGTAAGCAGGAAGGGGATATGTCATTCTGTCTGTGAGCTCCTTCCTAGATGTCAGAACAAGTATATATATATGTGTGTGGGTGTGTATAATGCTTTTTGTTTTTTTTCTTCTACTTTTTTGAAAGAGGACTATTGATCTGGAAGACCAATAAGGGGAGAAATCTAGGTGATTGACTGATGGGCATAGAAGGCCAGGGGGGCGAAGAGGAGAATGCTTGTAGAATTTTCCAATCTCACCTCACCACACCTCACCTCACTTTTGACAGATAGATTAACAGAGTAGGAAGGACCTTATAGGTCATCTAGTCCAACCCCCTGCTCAAGCAGGACACCCTATACCATTTCAGTCCAATCTTTTCTTGAAAATCTCAAGTGATGAAGCTCCCACAACTTCCAAAGACAAACTGTTTCATTGCTTGATTGTTCTCACTGTCAGAAAGTTCCTCCTTATCTCCTTGGTCAGTTTCCATCCATTATTCCTTGTCTGGCCTTCAGGTGCTTTGGAAAACAGTTTGACCCCCTCCTCTCTGTGGCAGCCCCTCAAGTATTGGAAGATGGCTATCATGTCTCCCCTGGTTCTTCTCTTCACTAAACTAGCCATGCCCAGTTTATGTTTTATTCTCCAGTCCCCTAATCATCCTGGTTGCTCTCCTCTGCACTTTTTCTAGATTCTCAACATCTTTTTTATAGTGTAGTGACCAAAACTGGATGCAGTACTCTAGGTGTGGTCTTACTACAGCTTTATAGAGTGGTATTAGTATCTCACTTGATCTTGATTGTATCCCTCTGTTAAAGCAATTTAGGATTGTGTTGGCTTCTTTAGCTGCCGCTGCACACTGCTGGTTCATATTTAGCTGATTGCCCTATCAAATATAATAAAAATGTAATAAAAACGGATCCTATCAAATATAGCTTCAAAACCTGTATGTTGCACTGTGCTTGGAAATAGATCAGGAAAGGCGTGTGATATGGAGACGACGGGACAAAGTCTTCCCTCTAACTGATCCTACTCAAAAATCTAGGTGTAACATTCTGAACTAGCCGAAGTGTATGAACAGCATCAAAGGTGATTCTCTGCTGAGGAAGCTTTAGTACTACAGTCCAAAGGAAATGTAGCTAAGGCGTGTCACCATTTTTGCTATTTCAAGTTGGTATGCTTGTCCTAAGTGGGCTCAAGTGCTCCTTGCCATTGTGCAAGTCTGATTCAAAGTAGACTCCAGAATGGGAATCCGGAGTCTTCTATGGACGGTCAAGTTGCTCCAAGGAAGGTTGAATTTCTCATTCTTTGTTCTGCCTATTGACTGATTAGGAACTCTGACGAAGCTTTCATTTATTTGCTTTCATATGGCACCAATAGCCCTAGCTTTTGTGTCTGCAATCTTAGATGGCCATGTGTCATTTTGAAAATGAAATGATATTATGTCTATGGAGATTCTCAGTCATTCAGATCATGTTTGTCCCAAAGGTGCTTTTTTCAAGAGGCAACTGGACTTTCTGTTTTTTGTTTGAAGACGTTTAGCTTCTCATCCAAGAAGCTTCTTCAGCTCTAACTGGATGGTGGGGAATGAAACGATTTATTCTCCCTGTAGACAGCTGTTTATTTGCATTCTTTTAGCAGGTTGTTAACCTCCAGTTGACCTTAATGACCCACTAAAAGAATGCAAATAAACAGCTGTCTGCAAGGAGCAAAGGTACATTTAAATCCTGAGGGACTGTTAGTCCAGAAATCGAACTCTAAAAATCAAGATTAACTGGCTTTCTTCCTCTTTGGCTGTGTGGCTAGACAAATCAAGACTTTTTCATTAGGTGGGAGATGTAGGGAAAACAGTGCCTGAAGAATGGAATATTTTACTCCTGCCAAAACTATACACTTAAAATGAAGGGCTTCCCATTCCAAACAAGAACCATCTTTTTTTCTTTTATTGCTTTCAGATGAAATGCAAAACAATGGTCACATTCCTTATTCCTGTTGAGTGGAATAACTTGATGGGAAGAATAGGTCCTTGGAATAGGAAGTGAAATATCTAGAGGCAAGTTTCCAAGGAGACTATTGGCTGTATTGCAGGACTTGCAATGTATTTCTTAAAAAGTAAAGTATTTCAGAAAGTCCTGATTATCACCTAAAATTATCCAAAAATCACTCTGGCCTCTTGTATAGTAACAAATTATCCTGCATAGTTGAAGGCAGTGTTCTCTCTCACCACTTTCATTTTTAATCTTTTAACCTCTTTCTGAGGTAAGCAGCTGCTGATTCAATTTCAAGATGTTTTCTTCAACATACAATCTTACATGGATTGTTAATTCTTAATTCCTACATAATCTTTATGATTATGAAATGATGAATCCATAATTTCTGACATTAGAAATGATCAGTCCAATCTTTTCTCCTGGGTTTGAAGCCTGAAAGGGATTAGTGTGTCGTTGCACCTACACCGGGCCTTTGAGCAGCACAGTATGCCCCCTTCCCCAATTTCCTTGGTATGGTTTGCTTCTAAGATGCTCAACAGGTGAAATTCTGTTCTCCTTCTTAGAAGGACTGATGCGTCTTCATGCCTTAATGTATGAGGCTGTCATGTATTGGAGAAACATGAGATCAAATGATGAATAAAATCCCATCATTGGGAAATGATAGCTGCTGATGTCTGCATGTTGGATTAGCTGCAAAACATTTGGATACAATATGAATAAATAGAAAAAAAAATCTGAAGCAGTCCCAATACCAGGCCTAGATTGAGAGAAAAATGCTATAAATAATGAAGGCTCCATCACCTTCTAGCATGATTGGACAATAAAAATCACATAAAGCTTTAGAGATGAAGGGTGGGTTGATGAAGATAGAAATTATCTTCTTGTGTGATACTTTGATGGGACTTTGGATTCCATTGAAGAGGAAACTGTCCTTTTCTCAGCTCTTGTCCTAGGAGGTAGCCTGTTATTGTAACCGTGTGCACAACTTCCTTTGTATAATTCCTATGAGGAAAAATCAATCTCTGTGCAGTAAATAATCTATTTTTCCTTCTATTCCTTGGTCTGTAAAAATGGCAGATGCTTTATAAATAAAAAATGTGCATAAACCAAAAGATTAAAGAACTTCAATGTATAATTTATTTATCACAGTTAAATTTTATTCCTCCTTCCAGTTAGCTCAGAATGGCATTTAATTACCTATTCCTGTTTATCCTCTTAACAGCCATATGACCTAGGTGATATAAAGAAGCTTCTGTACAGAAAATAATGTTTTCCCCTTGATACAATTTTAGGTATTTATGTGCCTGGCCTGGCTAAGGACAATCCCTTATTTGAAAAGGATCTTCTCTTTGAAATGCTGACTTGTTCAAATACTGTTTAAAGAAGAAGATTAAAAAATTAAAGAAGAGCAGAAGCCTTGAAATGGTTCATGAACAGTTAGCACCTGGATAACAGCCTAAACATGTACATAGACTACTGATGTATTTTACTGCTAATTTTCCATGACGATATCCTTTTTGAGGTGTCAAGCATTGCCTTGCTTTTGATGGAATATAATATTCCCAGAAATTTCCCACTTTTTGACTTGGATTCTGGCACATACATATGTTTTCTAGAAGTTGGCTATATATTCTGTGAATTTGGTGATTGGAATTCAGAGTTAATTCATTGATGTCTAGGGATTCCCCATGACACACTCCATACTCCAATTTGTGGGTGCCCCTTTCTCAATCTTTTCATTCTTTAAAATTAAGTAAAATCCCATTGACTTTGGGAGCTGTTTGGAGTACAGTATCTATTTGTCTTGCTGTACCCACTAAACTGAACCATTTTCTGCTTTGGGATTTTGTTTCTTCTTTATTTCTGTCTCCAAGATCACACTACTATATGGGATGGTACTTGGACAATAAATAAAGATATGAATAAAATTGTATTAAATAACCTAATTGCTTATAAACATGGTCTTATAATTCTGTAATATATATTCCAATTAATACTTATCACTCTTGGCACTAAAAATGAGCAGTCTTTTCCTCTTCACCTGTTCAAAAGCTGACAAGTATTGCTGATTTATATCCAGGTGGTCAGGAGGTCAAAGATGGCTTTAATTAATTTGATTCTGCTGAGCAAAGTGTCCATGACATCCTTTGGATGATGCCTTCTAGAATTTTATTTAGAATTCTTTCCTCCAAGGAAAGACCTTTGCAGAATAATTGTTGACATAATAACCACTGTCCATTAGTTGACTCAGTTGCTGTTTTAATATGTGATCTGTTTTGTAAATGATGTAAATATGAATGAAAGAGATTAGAGATACATTTTTCAACCTAACATCTTCCCATCTGTAGGCCTATGACATCCAATATTTGCAGCCAGTTGACAATGTCTAGAGGGCACCATCTTGAGGAAAGCTGTTATTCTGGGGTTATAAGGTAAAGCAGAAGGACAACTGCTCTCCAAAGGATCAGGATCTTTTTGATATTAGCAATTGCAAAGCTGTGAACAGGCCTGTAGTATTTGGGAATGTATTTCTTTCTGTGATATAAATGGGATTGTGTGGCGAGGGGGAGGAAATAAGGTAAATGGAATTTATCATTCGCTCCAGTTTCTGAAACTTTCATTATTTCTAACTTCATGTTTTGAGATTAAAAAAAAATAACCAAGTGTTTATCTTTTTGAAAATGTGACAGGTTATTTTGAGTTCTTATTTTATGGCATTTTCCTATCCATTTTTTAAAATAAGCCTATAGCCAAAGTGCCCCTACTCCAGTGGTGGGTTATTCCCGGTTCGGGCTGGTTCACACGATCCGGTAGCAGTGATGCTGTGACATCACCGAACTGGTTCTCTACGACCGGGAGCTGGGCCCACCCGCGCGCCTGTACTTACGGTTCTCTGCCGAACGTGTGCTCCACGCATGCGCAAAGCGCTTTTTTCAAGGTTTTTTTCTAAAAAAATTACTGTGCATGCATGGAGTTTGTGTTCGGTGCACGCGCAAGCGAAGCGAGCACGTGCGTGCCGATCACGCGCAAAGAGCGTGCATCAAGAGAACTGGTATTAAAGGTAAGTAGAACCCACCCCTGCCCTACTCCCAGTAATTTTGGTTACAAAACAATGTTTTTATATTAGAAGGAGCCATAATCTACAGCACTCTTCTCTTTCTTGTTTTTCTTGAGTTCCATGGTATTGTTTGCACCTTCTCTTCCGTTCTTTATTTCACAGATGTCTGAGCATTTACAGCAATATTCTCCACCTTCTCAGCCATCTGTATCAAATACCATAACCCCTGCCTGTCAACTCTGAGATGACTCAAAGACCATCAGAAATGCTCAGTAAGATGTAATAGTCAACTAAATGATACACGTCATGAAATGCTATGTGAAGGAACAGGCAACCCAAGCATGAGATTTTGATACATGTGATACACCTAAAAAATCTCACAATATCACAATTTACTTTTATTCAATTATTGAACACTTGGAGGATATACTGTAAATCAAAGAAACAAATGGAGGTTTAATATTTTGAGTGAGTGCACCACAGGTCAAGTCCAATTTGTTACATGATATTGCATTATGATAGACCAGTTGGTATTCCCACTTATCTGGGTGGTAAACAAAGATAAAAACAAATACAAAAATTCACAATTAAAAGAAAACTAAGTTGAAGCAACTGATAAAATTGCAAAATCGACCTATTGGGGACACCCACATCAAAGCTCCATCAACATTTCAGTCTCGATGCCTTATCAGACACAGATTTAAAAAAAACCTTCAAGTAGAAAATCTGCTCAAAAGTTAAAGGTTTTGGAGCTGACTGTTTTTTTTTTTTATTGAAAAGATTTACAAATTTAACAATTTCTCCCCCCCTTCCCCCCTCCCCCCTCCCCCCCTTGGCTTCCCGGAGCAGATACAAATATAAAAATAAAAATGCAAACCTAATTTA